>JAJOOO010005960.1:0-34142 GCA_029582685.1 Solanum piurae
CCACTATATGTTGAGGGGTTTATGACCCCAAGTGTTTGGGAAAAGAACCTTTGAAGTTAAGAGGGTTTAGAGTTGGCAACATGAAGGAGAAAGGTCAGGCTGCTTTCAGGAAACAAGTCTACGTTGCGGCTGTGTTCCCTCTGTGAACAAAATCTGTTCTGTTTCAGAATTTAATTTCGAAATTCTTCTTAAGTTTAGCTGTCCTAAATTATTCCTAATCATCATGGGGTCCTTCCAAACACAAATAATTACCCTTGAATTCATAATCCCATTCAAGGAGAGTTAGTTCCAAGTCAAGTAAAGTTAGAAGTCAAGTGAAGTTAAGAGTTAAGCTTAGAAGTGAAGTAAGTCAAGCAAGTTTTTAAAGTTGTTCAAGAGTCTTTAGTGAATGTTTTAACTTCATTTTTTTTTACTCAAGTTTCAAGTCAAGTAAAAGGGTATAGAGTTTTAAGTCAAGTAAAGGGTATAGAGTTTCAAGCCAAGTGACGAGTCTCAAATTTCAAGTTAAGTCAAGAGCATAAAGTCGAGTCCATTTCTCAAAAGTTATTAAGGAACTATGTATTTCCCAAAGAAGTTTCTAAATGTTTTTACATTTAAATAAGAAAGGAACATCGCTTCCAAAAGAGCCTTTGGGCTAGATTTTGAGTAATTATCTCAAGTTAAAGAAAGATGTGTTTAAAGACACTTATGAGTCAAAGTATTTTTGGGAGTAGTATTGAGCACCGAATTGGGGACACGAGTTCATATTAACTCAACTCTCCATAAGAACCATGCGCCAACATGGGATTTCTCGGGTCATACTTTTTAGATGATCACGAAAGTTAAGCTAGTGGATCCACTAAGTAAAGGTTAGCTTCCTATATCACGGCAAGGTATAGGATGGTCCTCGGCAACGTGAGGTAAAACGTTGTATCATCACTAGGGCTCATAGTGGTGGTTGTCGGTTAAAGAATCTCCACTAAAGTTATATTACTTTATATAAGTAAAGTTGAGTTTGTTATTGCCTTAATCATTAAAGAACTAAGTTATTTACAATGTTTTCAAAGCTATATATATATTGCATGTGTCTTATTGCTTATATATTGAGTTCAGTTATTCATGAGTCATACAGAGCCAAGGTAAGTGTTCTCTTGTACTCTTTTCAAGCTTAAGTTGTGTTTTTAGCCTTCCAGCTCGCATATTCGTACATTCCATGTACCGATGCCAGTTGGCCTGCATCTTATTATGATGCAGACGCAGGTACCCAGGATCAGCATCCGGCACGCCGTTGATCCAGTTGAGCACTCCAGAGTCAGTGGTGAGCCTCCTTGCTTCCGGAGGACTCGGTTATTTTGTTCTCTTTGTTTCGGTTTTATTAGGGTGTTGCGGAGTCTGTCCCAACATCCATCTCAGTACTTTAGAGGCTTCATAGACAGTCAGTCAGTTAGTTTTGTGTCTCTCATATATGTATATATGTAAATATTCTATTTTGGGACTCGAGTTGCCTTTTTGGCCAAATTTTATAAGTTAAGTTGTTTTATAACCTTGCATTGCTTTGAGTTATTCTGTTGGGTTAGGTTTCCGCTGAGTTAAGAAAGCCAGGCCAAGGGTTCGCTTGGGGCCAGAAATGGTCTCCGGATGCCGGTCCCGCCCAGGGTGTAGGCTCGGGGCGTGACAACAAGCTTTTTGCAAATAAATTTCATATATTCATCGTGAGCCAAGGCACAAGATTTTGAGATTTATGCTCCAAATGCAACATTTGAAGATCCCCTTATGCATGCAGAGGGGTATGCTAAACTTGTCTATCCTTTCACGCGTCTAGTAATTAGCTTGTTCCTTTTGTAATCTTGACTATGAATTTTACTGTTGATTGCAGGGTAAAGCAGATTAAATTGTCATTCTATTCACTTGGGAAGGTCTAAATAATTTACTTCTTGCTAAGTGTCCTATTTCATACTAGTCTCCTACTATGCTAGATTGATACACTTTATTGTGGAAAGAAAAAAAAAGATATAGGCAAGAATCTTATGGAAAAATATCGCATTGCGCGATGAGGTTTTAAAATCAGTTTTGCTTCTAAAATAGGGATACCATAACTTATTTCTTGAAAGGAAATACATCACGAAAATATCTAAGGCTCCCAGCATAATCTCCGTTGTATGTTGAGAGACTGTAACTACTATGTTAATCAATTTATTACTATATTATGTCTTCCTTTAGGCTTGGGATTGTTGTGTATGGGGATTGTTGTGTATGGATAATTTCAAACTGTTGCTTTTTGTACATTTCAGGTGTTCAGTGAGTTGAGAATCGTGGAGTACAACATCACACAAAAAGAAATTTCTACTGGAAATAAAGAGGTTTAAGATACATCCATCCTATTGCATCTTCTTTTCGCTTTGTTTATTCTCTGCTTTAGAACTCTGACATTAAGGTTGATGGCTTCAGATTTTAATTGAAAACAAACGATGTTACAAGTTCTTGGGGAAAGACATTCATATAATATCACTAATCAAGTTGTACACGGAAGGAGGAAAGGTTGTTCTTCATGAAGACTGGTACGTATATATTTCACATCAAGAATACTTGTTGAATTTGTAGTTCAACAAGGAAAATGTTAAGCATTTCTCTTGGTTTCTCGCCATGACATCCCAACGTTATTTTCAGTTTGTGTAAATGTAAGAGGCAAGTAACACTTTGTTTCGCCATAGTTTACTTCTTTAAGTATGTTCAAATTTTGTGCAACTTCACATGTTCGATAAACTTAATCCTAAAGTAGCACAAATTCAAGGTTGGTTAATGCCACTTTTAGCTATATCTGTGTTCTTGTCGAATGACACAATTTTGCCAAAAGATGTTTCATTTTTGGCAAAAGGAGAAATTCTTTCTAAGCTGTGTTCTCCCTCATTGTTAACGAATGAGGCTTGCTAAGTTGTACTCCCTCATTGCTACAACATGACTTGAACCCTCGACCAATACAATTGGTTAGAGGTGGAGGTGTTTCACTAATTGACCAAGCCTCACTCGTCTTGCCAAATATATTTTATATGTATAATAATATCATATTTGGTTGTTTAATTAATTCCTGTTTTTTTGAATGTTTTGCAAACAATGTTTGCAGCTGGGATAAGAAACCTTTACGGAATAGGGAGACTGTGAAGGTACCACTTGTTGGATGTATGACTGAGGTATCTCGTAGAGCTTCAATGCTTTTAACACATGCTTTAATGGGGTTTGGAAAAGATCCCTCCATGTAAATTGCAGTGATTTGTTTTTAAGTGTTTCAATTAGTTGTTACCATATTGTAAGAAATATAAATGTCTGCTTGAAAATAGGAAAAATTGTATGAAATAGCAAATATTTAATTAAAATATTAAATGATATAGCCACAGTTTATTTTATTTGTAATTCACAGCAAACATTTCATTTTTTTTGCTATCTGGCGGGACCCATTTGGAAGGTATATTAGTATATACGAATTCCCTTTATACAATAATGTGTTGTACAAAAATTAATTGTATATATTAGTATAGCATTTGTTTGTATATAATTTGTTGTTTGTATATGTGTCATAGTTATACATAACAAGACATGTATGTATTGTAACATCCGGCATTTTGAAATAGCTTTGAAGAAGCTTAGAATCGGAAATAATCATTTTGGAAGGAATTCAAAAATCTGGAAATTTTGGTTAAGTATGGGAAAAGGTGAGTTTTTGGCCAACTTTGAGCAGTCATAACTCTTAGATCAGGATGAGTTAGGAGTAGTTTCAGTTATGTTTGCGAAGCTCGTGGAATGATCTTTCCAATGCCATTAAGTTCGCTCGATTCCGAGTTCGTATGAGTGAGATATACCCTTTGGAAGTGGGCAGTTGGAAGGTGAATCCGTCCGGAAATTTTAAGGGTATTTCGATCTTTTCCCTAACCAATTCCCTTGGTTATATTAATGTGTTAGGCTGATTTTTAGATCAGTTGTCCCATTTTAAAGAGTGAGAGTTAGGGTTAGAGATAGAAGAGGAGAAGAGAGAAAGAAGAGGAGAAGAGAAGATCAAACAAGGATTTGATCGAGATTGTCGTGGATATCGTCGGGGGTGATCCCTACTAGGTATGTGAGTTCATAGTGTTGGGTTGATTCTTTCCCCCACACGCCAAACTCGTTTTATTATTGAGAAAAGATTAGATATGTTGTTGAAGTTGTTGGTTGTGTTGTTGTTATTGTTGATTATGTTGTTGAAGTCCCTTGTTGAGTTGGGACATGTTTCCGGTTGTGTTTTTGAGTTATAATCTATTGTGTGTTGAGGAGGTTTATGATCCTAAGTGTTGGGGCTGGAAACCTTAATGTTTAGGAGGTTTAGAGTTGGAGAAAAGAAGGAGAAAAGTCGAATTTTCGGGGATGAGGGGTGGCGCGTCGCGTCTTGCAGAGCGCCCCAAGAAGTGTTCTGAACTTCACCCCTTGGGGCGCCGCGCCTTGCATAGTGCCAGCAAGGCCCTTCCGAACTTCAAGGACTGGCGCTCCGCGCCTTGCAGAGCGCCAAGGACACCAAGTTTCCCCTTTCATTTCACACTCTTTCATGCATGTTCCTTGGTATTGTACCTATGTTCCATAGTTATTTCCAACACCTCAAGTTACGTTTAAATGTCAAGAACTCATCCGTAACGTGTGATCATATACCTTGAATCCATAATCCAATTCAAGGCGAGTTAGAATCAAAGTCAAGTGAAGTTAGAGTCAAGTCAAGCCAAGTTAAGAAGTAAGTTCAAGCAAGTCTTTAGAGCTTTTCAAGAGTCGTTATTGAACGTTTTAACGTCGTTTTAAGGCTCAAGTTGCAAGCCAAGCAAAGAGTATAGATTTTCAAGCTAAGAAAAGAGTCTCAAGTTTCAAGTCGAGTAAGAGTCTCAAGTTTCAAGTAGAGTAAGAGTCTCAAGTTTCAAGTCGAGTAAGAGTCTCAAGTTTCAAGTCGAGTAAGAGTCTCAAGTTTCAAGTCAAGTCAAAAGTTTAAAGTTGAGTTCATTTTTCTAAAAAGGCTATTAGGGAACTAAATATTCCCAAAGAAGCTTATAAATGTTTTCACATTTAAGATGAGAGGAAACTGAGATTTCCAAAAGAGTTTTGAGCAGTTTTGAGTACTATCTCTTTTAAGAAAAAGATGAGTTTTGCGAAAGAGTTTCTAAAACATGATTAGTATGACAATCGAGTATGTCATCAATGATCATATTAATATATGGTTTTGATATGTTCTTTTTAGAAAGAGTTTTCAAGAGAATTTACCTCTTTTAAGAGGGTAGCTTTGAGCAATTTTCTCAACTTAAGAAAGATGTGTTTAAAACACTTATGAACTAAAGTATTTTTGGGAGTAGTCTTGAGCACCGAAGTTGGGGACACGAGTTCATATTAACTCAACTCTCCATAAGAACCATGTAGCCAAACATGGGAGTTAACGGGTCATACTTTTTAGATGATCACGAAAGTTAAGCTAGTGGATCCACTAAGCAAAAGTTAAAGTAAGGTCCTTTATCATAGCAAGGTATAGAATGGTCCTCGGGCAACGTGAGCTAAAACGTTGTATCATCACTAGGGCTCATAGTGGTGGTTATCGGTTAGAGAGACTCCCACAGTAGAAATTGCATGGTTCCTCGAGGGGTTCTGCTTAGTATGGATGGGGGTATGGGACTTCATTCATGCATTGCACAAGTAGACTTTGAGAGGAAGCATGGTATTTTTATGATATTATAAATATGATTTTTACGTCATGTTTTAAATAGTTTTACAAGCTTTATATATATTGCATGTGTCTTATTGCTTTATATTGAGTTCAGTTAATCATGAGTTGATCAGAGCCAAGGTAAGTTCTCTTTTGTATTCCTTTCAAGCTTAAGTGGTTGTTTAGCGGTCCAGCTCGAATACTCGTACATTCCATGTACTGATGCCAGTTGGCCTGCATCTTTTTATGATGCAGACGCAGGTACCCAGGATCAGCATCCAGTACGTCGTTGATCCAGTTGAGCACTCCAGAGTTAGTGGTGAGCCTTCTTGCTTTCCGGAGGACTCGGTTATTTTGTTGTCTTAGTTTTGTTTTATTAGGATGTTTTGGGGTCTGGCCCAACATCCATCTCAGTATTTTAGAGGCTTCATAGACAGTCAGTCAGTTAGTATTGAGTCTCTCACCTACGTATATATGTAAATATTCTATTTTGAGACTCGAGTTGCCTTTTTGGCATGTTATGCATCAGTTAAGTTGTTTATGTCTTTGCATGGCATTGAGTTATTCTATTGAGTTAGGTTTCCGCTGAGTTAAGAAATCCAGGCCAAGGGTTCGCTTGAGGGCCAGCAATGGTCTTCGAGTGCCGGCCACGTCCAGGGTGTAGGCTCGGGGCGTGACATGTATAATCTCTTTATGAATATATGTAGTAATTTTGTTTATATACAATTACTATTTTTTTAGTTTGTTTATAAAAATTCAATTTGTTTGTATATTTTCCGTAATTATACATAACAAGACATGTTTGTATAATCTCTTTATGTATATATGCAGTAATTTTGTTTATATACAATTACTATGTTTTAGTTTGTATATAGATCAATTTATAGATTACCGAAATATACAGATCAAGACATGGCAGGTTTTTATGTATAAGTATATCGAAATATATAAATACATATTTTTATGTATATGTATACCGAAATATACAGATTAATAGCCATAGCAAATATAAAGTTTGCTATGGAGCGTAATTATGCAAACTATAGTTATAGCATACAAATATGATTTTTATGTTTGTTAAACCTAAAATTTACTCCTGAAAATATGTAAAGATAATTATTGAGTTGATCCATTTGGGCCTCTCCATAGACAATTTTTATCCTATTATTTAAGTTATATTTAAATTTTAGCCAGTATTACTACACTTGGGATAAAACTTGTGTGCTGCTTATTTTCTTCTATATCATCCACCAAGACTCGTTGTTCGTCTTTGATCTATTATTCAAAGTTAAGGAGAGAGTTAGATTTTTAAACAAAGTTGAGGATGTAATTTTTTTTTCTCTCTAATTAATTATGTTGAAGTAAAGTCACTTATTGATCCTCTATTTATAGAGTGATAGAGTAATCCCGTCAAATGTCAAGAATTGAACGGCAAGCCACAATTCTTACGAGTTCTTCTAACGATTTTTGTGCAGTTGAAGCATTCAGACAGCAAATAAAAGATCCCAAACTCACACTACAACTCATTTGAACAAACACACTTCGCGACTATCTTTTTAATAAAGAAGGGCATGGATACTAATTAACTGTTTGAGGTTATGAAAATGAAGAGTCGTACTCGTTTGGCAGGGTACGGTATAAAAATAGTACCGAATAAGGTATATGTATTAGTAAAGTTGGTTATGCTTAGATTATTGCTTTTTCATTATTTAGATTAATATATACACGGCAATAACTTTTACATGTATTAATAACTTTGATTTTGCTAATTCTATGTGTCTATATTAGTTATATAAGGAAAAAGGATGGGCCAGGTCGGTTCTATATAAAAACTAGTATACGTATCTTGCCATTTAATAAACATAATCGTAAATAATAATTTTTTGACAATTTTAAAATTCAATATAGTGAATTGATATCATAAAGTTTGTATGAGAGTATGTTAGCATTTAGCACCATGATAAGTTATAATATAATACTTATGAAAACAAAGAAATATATAATTATAAGTTCAGTTCATTGTCTACATTTGTTAATAAATTTTTTTAAAATTATTTAATTTATTTATATTTTGAATTTTAAATTATTCAAAATCATAAATATTCTCACTCCAATATCCGTATTATCCTCTTGTTAGAATAATAAGGATATGTGAAAAATTAATCGTTAGATTAAAATAAAATATAACTAAGAAAGTCCTGCAATTATGATAAAACTAATCATAAAACTAAAAAGCTTTGATTACTTGAATATATTGTATAATTTATCTATTTATAAAAAGAAAATTCTCAACTAAGAAGTCAAAATTTTAGTTTATTTTTGTAGATAAGTTTAATATTTTCGTTAAAACGTCTACATTTATTTTTATGTTATCATATTTTTATATTATTTATTATAAATTTTTTAATTCATGAACGGTAACTTAATTTCTAATTTTATGCAGCAAATCTCTAAATTAATGATTAACATATCCCATTGGCCATTAGTCTCATTTGATTTATGTTATTGTTGATTTAAAGATCTATCGAAAATAATTGAGATATTGCATATATTTTAAAAATATTTAGTTCCATTTTATGAAATTACACTGTATATGTTGTTATTTATATTATTACTTAATATTGTAATATCTTAATCCATAATATCAAACACTTTTCATACATCCGAACAATGATACTACCAGTAAAGAAGATAGATAAATTAAGAGACCCACCACATCCCTATATTTGAGGTCTTTCTTCTATTTCAACTGCAAAATTTTGGGGGGAAACAGTTACAACATGTTTCAAATTTAATATTTGAAAAAATAAATATGACGATATATAATTTTTATATATCTTTAGAAACAAAATTAAGAAAATATTTATTTTGTAGAAAAATAACTATATTATATAAATGAATATTTAATTGTATGACCTTACCATTACGAAAAAATCTTAGTTGAAAAAAAGGATGATCTTATGCGATTTTTATGCCGTTCACTTCATGAGTACAAAAAGATGGTAATACATAAGAGAATGTGTCCCATATGAAAATTAAATCGCGGTTTAAACATTTTAAAACAATGATCTTTTGACATAATTTAATTCAAAATTTCTTTATATATATTTTTTATTTTTATGCTCGATGATGAGAAGTAAGACAATAAAATAATTTAGGTTTAATGTGATAATAATTATATTTAGATCTCAATTTTGCTTTTAAAAAATCAACCTCCCCCCCCCCCCTAATTCTCTCCCCTCTATGAAGATGAAAGATTGAAAATATCAGAAGTAAAATAGATTTTGAATTGAATAGTATAAAAAGGAAAGAATGCTTGTTATTTATAATTGATGAAGAGGTCGATTTTTATAACAAAGTTAACAAACAATTCATCTAAAAATCAAACATCATAATGAAAAATCTAATATCTGCTATTTTAATGTAGATTGAAGTTATATTATTAGTATTCCTTAAGATCCAAAAAAAGATATGCACACCATTTACCGAAAAAGAAAATAAATGTTTTAAAATTTTAATTTTTTTAAGAAGGTAGAAGTAAATACATATCCGCTCTGTGCGTAGATAATATTAAATTATTATTTCTATTCATCTTAGATTGTGATGTCTTGTTCGTACATGTTAAATCATTTTTACCTTACAAAGATCCAGCTATATGAATAGAGATTATCAAATAACTTTTATGTTTCATATTTTTCTCTATAAATTAATAAGTCTTAGCTTAAACAAAATTTGAAGAATGAATTTTTTGGAAAAGGGTAAAAGTCTTAGAAAAAAGGCTTAAAGTATTCATTACCCCCTGAATTTGAAGTTTTTTATTCGGTGTACATCTAAACTATATTTCGTTTTAATTACCCCCGAACTTGTTTATTCCTCCATCGCGTACACCTTTATTGTCCACCTGACGTAGAAATTGACAACACACTCTACTAGGCGCATGAGGAAGTGATTTTTTGCCACATCATAAAGCTACAACGGTAAAAAAATGTAAAATCTCCATTTTTCTTTAATATTTGGCATATTTTAAATGAAAAATAGGGCAAAATGTAAATGAAAAGTAAAGGAAACAAAGATTAACACTTACTTGGTAAGAATTTCAGACAAATTTGAAATTTAATTGACCAACTTCACGTCTAAAAAAACCCAAATCTAGAAATAGTTCCGCGAAATCAGCCCTTATTCAAAAATAACTTTTAAACAATGAATGTTTGATATTTATTTTTTGCCATATTAATTTATCTGGGTGGCTATTATTTATCTAGGTGGAAATCCACATCACCACTTTTGCCAACTGTCGCGCGCGTGTAGTCACAATAGGAGCAGGTGGACAAAAAAGGTGTACGTGATGGAGGAATAAACAAGTTCGAGGGGGTAATTAAAACGGAATACAGTTTTAAGTGTACATCAAATAAAAAGTTTCAAGTTCAGGGGTAATGAATACTTTAGCCTAGAAAAAAAGATATATAACATTACTGCCAAAGTCAATATTTTTTCCCAACTAAAGAGAAGAAGGTAGAAATAGCATACTAAGTACACATATGTCAAACTGCAAAACACAAAATATGATTGGTATATCTCTTAACATAGAGAAACATGTAGCAATCTATTAAATTTACCTCTAATTATATTGCCTTTAGATAGAGACTTAGATAATCTTTGATAATAGTGAACACATTTTTAAAGAGGATAGTAGACTGCTCTAAGGCATCCTATGAATGTAACTGTCCCCACATTATCCTTGTGCTTCTGCCTGTTCTCCAATCAACATGTCCAGTACCCATGAAACTACATCATGTATAAGAGAAAGTATTAACAATGATGAATAAAATTGATTAGACTGATTTAACCTTCAAAATAGGCAAGCATACAAAAATAGTGTTAGATCAAAAAACAATATACTTTGATGTAAGCAATGAAAATTGATGAATCACATATCAAATATTTTCATCAAATTTCATTGAAAATGAGAGGAAGCCCAATAAAAAGAATGGAGGTGGAAACAATTTCTTTATGAACTTTACATTTAAGTGTTCATGAAACTTCTCCAAATTAAAACCGTTTGGAAATTTGAAAATTCTTGGGATTAAGATAAAATAGAGAAGTTGTATCCATCTCTAAAATTAAAAGTATAAATTTATTATTAAATTTAAAAGTAAATTAAAAATTGAGCATATTAATTCAGAAAAAATATATATATTTTTAAATTTAATTTTAAATAGAGATTTAAAAATATTTTTTTCGTTTTCTTTTGTGGTGCTAACAATTGGTAGTTTTGGTTGCCTCCCATATTGTACATAGAGATTTAAATAGAAATTTTCAATTAACTTTTAAATTTAATTATTGTTTTAGTTTGTATACAAATCAATTTACAGATTATCGAAATATATAAATCAAGACATGACAAGTTTTTATGTATAAGTATACCCCAATATACAAATACAAATTTTTATGTATATGTATACCGAAATATACAGATTAATAGTCATAGCAAATATAAAGTTTGTTATGGAGCGCAATTATGCAAACTATAACTATAGTATACAAATATGATTTTTATGTTTTCTAAACCTAAAATTTACTCTTGAAAATATGTAAAGATAATTATTTAGTTGATCCATTTGGGCCTCTCCATAGACAATCTTTATCCTATTATTTAAGTTATATTTAAATTTTAGCCAGTATTACTACACTTGGGATAAAACTTGTGTGCTGCTTATTTTCTTCTATATCATCCACCAAGACTAATCGTTCGTCTTCGATCTATTATTCAAAGTTGAGGATGTAAATGTTTTTTTACTCTGATTAAATATGTTAAAGTAAAGTCACTTATTGATTCTCCATTTACAGAGTAATAGTGTAATCTCGTCAAATGTCAAGAATTGAATGCCAAGGCACAATTCACGATTTTTGTGCAGCTGAAGATAACACTTTTAGCATTTAACTAATTTTTCTTTTGTTTTTTCCTTTAGTCATTCAAAATTTTCAAGTGTGTTATATTGGAAATTATTTAAAAATGTACTACTGTAAAAAATTTATACAATTAAATCAAATGTGTATATCAAAATTTAAATTTAGTAGTATTATATATTTTGGAGTTATAATTTTTAAAATTTAATGATTTACGTTAATAACTTGTAGGTCAAATTGATCAAATTTATATTTAAAATATATTTTTTCATAATAAAGCACCTATCCTATCGAAATCTTGAATACGTCTCTACACTGCAAAGGACCACATTAAAAAGTCCAAACTTATACGCGTTGACCCACAACATTTTCCCTAATAGAGCCCAAATGACTTGGCCCTATCAAGCCTGCTTATCTTTATAAAAAGCCCATATAAGGGCAAAACACAACAAGCCTATTTACCATCAAACAATTTTTAAAAAAAAGAAAATTACTAAGAAATTTGCAGGACAATAATATATGTGAATTGGTCTGACTTATTGAAGCTAGGCTTGATAGTTCAATTTTTATATACACAATTTTGAAGTTTGGGACTGTCAGATTAGTTCAAAAAGGTCATGTCAAACTTCCGGAATTTTTTTTTTGAAATATTGGAGCTTAAACATTTTGTAACTTCAATCTCGTATAACAATTAAACTTATAGAAATTTATATATAACATGGGTCAGTCACCTATATTTGACACCTCTCTTTAGAAATTACGTTATGTAGTTAGATGAAAATATATATTTTATTTTAGTAAATTTACTTCTTTATATTCTAATACTCCTATTTTTTTTCTATTGAAAATTTTAACTCCGCCACGATACGTGATTGTCCCAAGTTATAGTGGTGTGTTCAGTTCAGTTGTCAGGCATGCGTGATGAGTACACTGTTTATGCTCGATATTGGGCTTTCTATTGTACTAAAAATAATGGTACGGGTGTTTTGTGTCATACTAAAGCCACAATCTTGTCAATGGCCTTGTAATCATAAATGATGATGAAAATGCGCGGGTAAAGTTGAATTTGAACATGTTAAAATAGATTGAGTTAGTAACTAAGCGGGTTATTGGCTCGTCAAAAAATTAATTGGGATGAAATGAGATAAAAAGAGAATCATCATCTACTCACCTGATTCTTATTAAGTACATTGCTTTGTTTGTTTTGTTATAAGTTTTAGTACCTAATAAAATTATTATTTTATTCGTTATTTATGATTATAAACTGGCTGCATTGTGCCATCATTTGTCAACAAAAACCATTAGCAATCCATCAATTGCTTAATTAAAAATAATGATAGTAAAAGTTTAGTGCACTACACCTTATATCACAATTTATTATATATAATACAGAAAAGAGATGCCCCATTGAGCATCTCGTATCTATATCTATAGTAGTATTAATTAAGTGAAATAATTCGATTTTCTTGTTGTATTTGATTGTGTTCTCATTTGTCAATGGAAATCCATCATCTCTGTAATTAAACAAAGGGAAAAGGGTCAAAAATGCCCTTAAACTATGTGAAAGAAACAAAAATGCCCTCCGTTTATAGTTTGGCTCAAAAATGCCCTTACCGTCAATACTTTGGTTTAAAAATGCCCTCCGTTTGTATTTTGGTCCAAAAATGCTTTTACCGTCAATATTTAGTCCAAAATGCCTTTATTGTTATTTAATGGGTCAAAATGCTCATTTCCAAATTAATATATTATTAATTTCTTTTTAATACATTCTTTTTATAATAATTTTTTTTAAAATAAAAATAAAAAATATTTATCTTACTTCAATTCAGAAAAAAAAATGAAAAAAATCTTATTTTATTATCATTATTTTTATCATTATATAAATATAAATTCATGATGGATATACTATGATCTTATATATATGACATATATTATTTGTCGAAAGGGTACATGAAGTTATTCTATTTTAATTGATAAAATGAGATTAAGAAGAAAAAAAAAATTCCTACATTTTATTTGTTAAAGTGATATTAGAAGAAAGAAAACAAGAATAGTGTTATTTAATAATATTTTAATTAGGAAGAAGATGTGTTTAAAAAGAAAAAATATAATATATTTATTCTGAAAAGGGCATTTTTGACCCATTTTGTAACTGTAGGGGCATTTTTGAGCTAAAGTATTGACGGTAAGGACATTTTTGAGCCAAATTATAAACGGAGGGCATTTTTATTCCTTTCATATAGTTTAAGGGCATTTTTGACCCTTTTCCCTTAAACAAATGATACAAAGTAAGTACACTAGTCTTTGTCCCCCATTTAAAGAAAGGTGGAAATAAAAAAAGTAAATCATTTGGACAAAACCTCTTAGCCTAATAATAACAAAGCAGAGACATTAAATCTGCAAATTGCAATAATTGTTATCCTCTCTATTGACTCTTTCTGCCCTGCAAAGAGAAATGGCTTATGCTGCTGTTTCTGCACTTATCTATACATTGAACCAACTCTTGAAACCTAATCATTCTTTGGTTTGTCGATGTTGTACACAACAACATCTCGAATTTCTCTGTCAAAATCTTTCTGCTCTGCAAGATTTCCTTGACAATA
Organism: Solanum piurae; assembly: GCA_029582685.1. NCBI lineage: Eukaryota > Viridiplantae > Streptophyta > Magnoliopsida > Solanales > Solanaceae > Solanum > Solanum piurae. Next base: position 14,191 of record JAJOOO010005960.1, read on the forward strand.
CTACCACAAAGGATATTGAAACTCTTAAGGTATATATGTAATTCATTAAATCTTACTGATGTCATATATTCTTTTTAATAATAATTAATTTATCGATTTTCAATTTCAAGGTTATAGAAAAGAGGATCAGAAATGTAGTTTACAAAGCAGAAGATAGAATTGATTCAAGTCTAAGAAGCATTATTCTAGCAGATCGCGAGGACAAGCGACAAAAGGCTTGTACATCCTTTTATGAAGAATTGTTGAAAGTGGAACAACAAGTTTATTTTCTCAACAAAGAGGTGATGCTGATCGAGTTTAACAACCATGGAAGCAAATCTGCAGAATTAGCAAGAATTTGCTATTCACTAGAAAAAAGTACAATTGAGGAAAATACTATTGTTGGGATGGAGGATGACTTCAACACCATACGTGATCGCCTCACTGCCCAAACACATGGGTTAACTGTCATACCAATTTTTGGTATGGGCGGTATAGGTAAGACAACTCTTGCCAGAAAAGTTTATGATGATTCATCTATTTGTTCTCGATTTGATAAACACGCATGGGTCACTATCTCCGAAGAATACAATCAGAGACAAATGCTTCTTGAACTTGTCTCTTCAATTACTGGAAGCAAGCAAGAAACAAGCGATGATGAACTAATGGAGATTGTGTATAGAGGCCTCAAGGGTAGGAGATTTCTAATTGTCATAGATGATATTTGGAGTACAAAGGCCTGGGACCAAATGCAAAGAACATTTCCAAATGATGACAATAGAAGCCGAATTCTATTAACCACTCGGCTCAAGTATGTTGCTGATTATGTTAGTTGTCCTGATTTTCCGCCTCATAGTAAGTCTTTTCTAAGTTTAGAAGATAGTTGGAATCTATTCACTGAAAAATTATTCAAAAACGATTCGTGTCCTCCTCTCTTAGAAAAAACCGGGAAGCATATTGTAAAACAATGTCGAGGATTACCCCTCTCGGTTGTTGTTGTTGCTGGACTTCTTGGAAAAATGGACCCAACACATGATAATTGGAAGAAGATTGAGGAAAATCTGAACTCATTCTTTGGTACGGTGTCCGAACGGTGCCAATCAATTCTGTCTCTGAGCTACAATTATTTACCCCAATATTTGAAGCCTTGTTTTCTCTATGTTGGAGGTTTTCCAGAAGACACAGAGATTGATGTTTCCAAGTTGATTAAGCTATGGATTGCTGAGCAATTCGTAAAGGCAAGAAACAATAAAAGGTTAGAAGTGGTGGCAGAGGAGTATCTACAAGAGTTAATAGATAGAAGTCTAATTTTGACTGGTAAACAGAGGGCTAACGGAAGGATGAGAACTTGCAAAATTCACGATCTTCTTCGGCAACTATGCCTAAGTGAAGCTCATACTGAAAATGTTGTGCATGTCATGAATGGGAATGTTCTCGAAGCTATAGATGATCAACGTCGAGTGATCCTTCTGTCTAAATATAAAGAGAAGTATGATTATCGTCCGCGGCATAGTAGTGGTATTGTCCGTACCTTTATTTCAATGGGTGTAGGTTTTCCAAAAGAGATGTGTTTTATTATTTCAGAGTTCAAGTTGATTAAGGTGTTGGACGCATTATTAATTAAAACCGATTTGTCTCGGGTAATACCTCAACTTGTACATTTGAGGTATGTTGCTGCAAGAATTGAGGAAGGTCTTTCACTAGCCAAATTGAGAAATCTACAGACCATAATTCTTCAAAGTCTTGAAGAGATGGAGTTGAAGCACCCCGTAGATATTTGGACAATGTCAGAGATAAGACATTTGGATATTGGATTGCCACTATATATATCAAATCCTGTTGAAGCAGGACAATCTTTGTTTCTGAATAACTTGCAAACACTTTATCTCTATAACTCTCCTTTTGTTGCGGAAATCATAAGAAGAACTCCCAATCTAAAAAAGCTAAAGATTGTAGATGATTCTAGGCATCCTGATTTTCTTCAGATTTTAGATAGGCCTGCAATTCTTGATTCTCTCAGTCTTTTACAGGATCTGGAGACACTACACATAAGAACAATTATGAATTTTTCTGGAGACATTTTCCCTCTTAATCTAAAGAATTTGAGATTATCATACACTAGATTACCATGGGAAGTTATGAATTTGCTGGCTAATTTACCTAATCTTGAGGTGCTCAAAGGGGATGGTGCATTCGTTGGAACATATTGGAAATTAGATGAAGATATTGTGTTTCACAAATTAAAATATCTACATCTGAAAGCGAACAATAAGGTGAAAAGGTGGGAAGCAGGAAATGCCAATTTTCCGGTGCTTGAGCAACTAATACTAGATAGTTTGTATAAGCTGGAGGAGATTCCGGAAAGTATTGGAGATATAATGACACTAAAATTCATCCGAATAATATGGTGCGGCTCTGGTGTAGAGACAAGTGCAAAGAAAATTCAACAAGAGCAAGAAAGCTTGGGAAATTATGAGCTTCAACTTCAAATTACTCCATAGGTATGTTAAAATTCCATCTTTGAATCAGATCTTTTGTGTTACGTTGGTGGTGTTTAGAGGCTTTATTTTAAATTTGTGATCATTTGGAGCAAATTTTAAGGTGGTTTAATTGAAATTACAACTTTAAACAACACTTTGTTGAACAATACATATAAATAATGTCAACCCAATAATATTTGTCAATATTTATATAAAAGAAAACCATAAGCCCGCCTCCGTGGCACCACTACAAGCTAGAATTTCTTTTTAAATTTATTTATTTCCAAAAATAGTGTTTCCCTTTCATGAAAATATGTGACTTTTATGAAGAATTGCGACTTTTATGAAGAGTTACCCAAAAATAGTCATCCCCTTTCATGAAAAGATATGATTTCTATGAAAAATTGTGACTTTTATGAAAGGTTCTAACCTTTCCGAAGGGTTGTAACTTTTCCAAAGAGTTGTGACATTTCCGATAAGGCGCAATAAACATTCGCTCACACTATCCTTTGTTGTTTATAAATAGAGGGATTTTCTCTCATTTTAAAACAATGAAAATACTGAACTTCTTCTTCTTTTGCACAATTAAATATTCGAGTACTTTGCTCTTGTTGAGCGGCTCACTGACACCATTGTTTTTGTATCAATATACTTGTGAATAAAATTGTTCCATCCTGAGAGGATCTATTCCATTAACCTCGGATACTAGAGGGGAATAATTTCCTTAAGGAAACACTCTGCATTCAGTGACCTCAATTTTTTCCTAATGATTTCATTTTATTGTTATAGATCCTGATATATATTTTTTACAATCATTAATTTATGCTTATGATATTAATTGTTGTTTTTAGTACATGTTTTAAACTTTGTTGTTTATGTTTTTACAAAGTTATTGTTATAAGTATTTGTTAGTACATATAAATATTATTTATTTATTAGAAAATTTAATATCTCATGTTGATGTTCATATAATTTTCCAAAAATACCAAATAGTAACACTTCCTAGAGGCAAAAGGTAAATTATAAAATCAAATTAAAGATGATTGATTGAAGGATAAATGATTAGATGTTATAATTATTATTTTTCTTTACATTATTAATGTTCGTTACTACGTAATCTTGTATGTAATATACAGTAATATAGTGTTTTAGTTTGAATGACTAATAGATTGTAAGTATTATTTTTATGAATTCTGTGATATTAAATTTCCACGCGAAGTGCGAATAGTTTTACCAGTAAGGGTTAATAATAATAAAAATAATAATAATGTATTTACTCTAAGCCAAAAATTGAATTAAAAAAAAAGTTCATCAAAAATTAATTTACCATTTTACCATATACCAAAAAGAGTTAAAATATTTTATAATAACAAATAATAATAGATAAACTTGAAGCACATTTATAATAGACTAGTCTAATATATAATAAGATAAATCAAATACAAATACCACAAGGGTACTTTGTTAACTTGTGGTGTATTTCTCAATTATTTTTGGGAATTGTTTATTAGGAATAAAGGATGAAGAAAGAGAAGGGTACTTGAAGGAAGCTGGTGATAATTATAATCCAACAAATACTGCTTCTCCTTATTATATACTTCCACATCTTCTCAATTTGTGAGTTATGCTTCCAATTTAATGCTTGATTTTCTTCTTTCTTACTTTCTCCTATTACTATGTTTTTAAATTTATAATCATGTATGTTGTAGCAATCATAGCGATCAGTTACGTGATAGAATTAGAATTTTCACACAAAAGAAATAAGAATAGCATATAGAGTGCGGAGGAAAATATTGTTTACTTGCATATATATCAAATACAAGAAAATAAGTAACATATTATTTATTTTTTTAGAAAATATTTTCAACACATGTAGCCTGCAGTTTTGTATAACTTGTTTTCCTACTCATCTTAGACAAGTTATTTTCCTCAGCTTGTATTTCCTAAAGATAATACTTTTAAAAAAAAATTGACCAAACAAACCTGAGAAAATTTGAAAATATTTAGTGATATAGATAATGAGAATTCATATACTAAAGCCATAATCTTGTCAATGGCCTTGTAATCATAAATGATGATGATGTGTAAGGGTGTAAAATGTGCGGGTAAAATTGAATTTGAACGGATTAAAATAAATTGAGTTAATAAATAAGTGGGTTATTGACTCGTCAAAATATTAATTGGGATGAAATGAGATTAAAAAAAAAGAGAATCATCATCTAACTATGATTCTTATTAAGTTTTACATTGCTTTGTTTGTTTTGTTATAGGTTTTAGTACCTAATAAAATTATTATTTTTTCTTTATTTATGATTATAAGTTATAACATAACAAATAAAAAAATATCAATATAAGTTATATATATGTCTAATTTTTAATAATTTTAAATAATCAATAAACGGATGAATAACAAATTCAAATTTGGATGAGTTAGACGAGTTATATTTTCATAAGCTAATATTATCATATCTAATTGACAGGTTAATTTCTTTCATGGCAAATGATGTGGTAATTACTAGAGCATTCAAGACCCTCTTTTCTTTTTCGCTCTTGTTTAAATTGTGACATCATTTAATTACACATAAAGTTTTAAAAAGCTAAAACGGAAGATTTTTGAAGTTTTATGTCTAAAATAGATCTTAGATATTTGTGTGATTAGAAATCATTTCACTAAGAATAAAAGAAAATTTTAAAATTAAGTTATTTCTGATTTTTAAAAATGGCAACATTTTTCATGATACAAATTGAATTATATAAGAAAGTGTGTCACATCAATTGAAACAGAAGAATATAAATGAAAATAAAATCTAGCTTTTCTCATTTCATGACCATATATGTATAAAAAGAAGCTAAATTTAGTTAATATATTAGTCATGACAATTAATATTGAAGGATTAAAAAATATTGTGTAGTATGGAAAGACTCAAGCACGAGTTAAAGAGAGATTTAGTTGTAGGATTTGCATGGGATATTACACCCTAATTTTGAGTTCAAATCTTTGTTAGGATTTGCTAATTAAGATATGATCAGTTCCTGAGTTCTAGGTCATGCTTTGCACATGCCATGCCTCTCTTTAATTTGGAGGGGGGGGGGGGGTAGGGCAAAATATGTACAATGACAAGAAAATTATAATATGATGTAATATCTATGTATAGATGATGTTAAAAAAACTTAATTATATACATTGACAATTGTGTGTAAGTACTCCGCTCATGACTTTTACTAATTTAGTTTGAACTTAGCACATCGTTTGAGAAATAATATTTCCTATATACCGATTTATGTGGATAGCTCGAATTTCACGAGATAAACATTTTAATTTTTACCGTGAAATTGAGTAAGAATTTTTTTAATTATTTGAAATTTGAAGATTACGTAAAAAGTATTATAGGTCACAATAATTGATAATTCAAAATATTTGAAAGATATATTTAAAAAATTATGATAAAAAAAAATTATTTGAATTTCGAAATCTGAAAAATGTCACACAAATTGAGATAGAGTGAGTAATTGATTGGAGTGTTTTTCCAACCCACATTATTAATGTTTTGTCATAGTGTGGAAAATGATTTGGGGTTATAAGTGATGATTTTTATTTTTTAGTTAGGGCAGGGGAAGGGAAAATAGGGGTCGGGGGGGGGGGGTGAATAACTAACAAGTAATGAATGCTAAGTATAAAATATGGGGAATGTATATTTTTTTGATATGCTAAAAATGACAAATAAATTTGAAAATATATTTTTATAATAATAGACAAGAAAAAATATTCAAAGATAGTAATTTTTACTCTCCATGCCCAATGTAGTCCGACAAGTGAGGTCTGCAAAGATGTATGTAAATCTTACCGACCCCTATTTTTGTGAGGTAGAGAGACAATTTTCGTTAATAAATTGCAGCAAAATAGACATTTATTGACAATATTTATAGTCGCAAAAATATTCGACAACTGAGTCAATATCATTATATCTAGAGTAGCTAAAATCTTTAGCGATATTTATACATAGAACTAATTATATATACCTATATTATATTATTGCCGCCAAACATAATGTATAATATAGTCACCACTAAATAATTATCACAAAATCCTTTATTTGTTATAATGATACTCAATACATATATCTTATAATAACAACATATCTAGCATAGTTCCCAAATGAAATCCTAAAAGAATAAAATATACGTAGATCTTATACCTATTTTTACAGGATAAAGAGACTAATATACTCAAAAAGTGTATATCTTATACTCAAAAAATTGAACAATATATTATATATTCTTGTTAACTTTAATGTTTGAGGGCACATATATATATCTTTTGACTAGGTCAAGATCCTCATGAAGCAGTGTATATATTTTGAAAAGAACCCCACATAAACAGAGAAAAACAACAAGATGTGTGCCTCTCTTTGTGTATCTTTATAGCCTGTCTCTCTGAATCCAAAACATTTTTTCATACAATTATTTGAATGATCTTATGATTATTGAGGGATCCAAGGCTTTCATCATAAGAGAGAGATGAGAATGATCAAAAGTTAACAAATTACTAATATAAAGTTAAAAAAAGAAAAAAAGCAAAAAAAGCAAAGCAAAGATTCTACATATCATTCATTGTTTTGTTTGGCAGCAGATCCAACAAGAGAGTTTTAATTGCTTACTTTCATGCACAAAAAAATGTAGTATAAAATAGCAAAAGAAAGAAAGATAAAAGCTTTATTTTGATTGTGACTATATGTAAAAGAAGCAATTTCTCTATCTTTTCTCTTTAATTAAAGAAAGAGTCTGCAAAGGAGCATGCTGTGGAAACTTTGTCTCCATTACATTAGTAGATCTTTTTTTTTCCTCAAATATTTCAAAAATATTTTGGATTGGAATAATTGCATATTTGATCCTTCAATTATGGTTGAATATATTGATAGTTCCTTAAGTTTGTCAATATATTTCATTTAGACATGTACTCGACTAGTCGAATTACAGTCTATTACAAATAATTAAGCATTTGAACACATGATACAGTGTTTTTATTAGACGTTTCTAGCTCAAATGTGTTATCAAGAGTCCATATATAAGTTAACTGTTTAAAATATATCAACTTCTTATTATTATCTTTCGACAAGATTTGTGGTGTCTGGGCGAGATTACACATACCTCGATTAGTTTTATGAGTTACCTATCACCTTACACTAGCACAACTATTTAGTCGCAGAGCCAAATGTACTTAAGGCTTCGTCAGACAATTACATTGTGTAACTAGGTAAAAATAATTTTCTTATGTATACCTATTTATTTATATATATTGACACTCTTTTGGCTTCTTTGTGAATTTACTTCTTTATATTTTAACACTTCTTAATGAAATTTTTTGTTCCACCACTACAAATACTAGATAACTCTATCCACGAAGTTTGGACATGCGGTAAGAAATCACCTAGTGTTTGTCTCCGTTGAAAATTGAACATGAGACCTCATGATTCTCAACTCTGTTTATTCACTATTGACTATTGAGTCACACCTTTTGGGTTTTACGTCACCTACTTTAATTATACACATTAACCTCAACAGTTCTGTGACTTTGGTGCGAACAAATAAAAGTTGAGTGTCCTTTATTTCCAAAAAAAAAATCATATTATCTTCAAATATAGAGTAACATTACAAACTTTAACATCACATGAATATGATAACAAATTGGTTTAACAATTAATAACTCATTTACTATGGTAAAAAGGAAAAATCATAGAAGAATGATTTTGAGTACACATATCAACTAACCAAAGGTTAATTAATGAATTTAATCAGGTATTATAAGAATCAAAATAATTTTTTTCCAATATTTCAAGGACTAAAATTGGAAATTTACCTTTTGGATATATATATATTATGTCCCACTATCCCACCCACCTTATCCCACTTCCCATATATTCTTCCCTTTAAAACTAGAAAAAAAAAGTTTCCAAGTGTGGAAGCTTGTCTTGGTCTTTGGTAAGACTGTACTACTGGCAATATTGAAAGATAAAAGTTACATTGCCTTTCAAAAGTGTATACAAATTTTATACTATATGTATAAACCTTATGGCCATATTAATAAATTCCAAAAAAAAGGGGACAATTAGTGCCTATACCCTTTACTTTTTCTTCTCAATAGTAATCATTTCTTGATCATCTTGAGAAATTTATAATTGGTGGCTTGCCTTTAGAGCTACATATTTTTTTTGTTAGTTCAATCATTGGTTAAAGAGAAACAAACATAATTATTAAAATACAGATCAGATTGTTAACAGAATTATAATTATGACTCATGAGGATTATATAGTATTATTTTGTCAATCATGATTTTATAATGTGTATTAACAATTCAATGGTGGATTTTGTGCAGCTAATTAATTAGGTGTATCTTTCTTTTGACAATTTTAGTACCTATAGTACAATGTGGCTTGGTGGTGGGTGGGCGGGGGGTACTTCAAAATAAAATAAAAAATGATACATTTGTTTAATCCATTGTTATAAGCATGAGATTTTTAGTGTTTATCGGATTATGATGGAATGGATGTGAGATCTATTCACTCTTAATTTGAGGTTTTGTTGAATACTCCTGAAAATGGAAAAACTCATATTAGACATATAGCGCTTTCAAATTTAGTGAATCTTACTCACAATAATAATAAATTTTGGACTCTATATGCATAAAAGAGAGAAAAAAGCATGAGACTTCCATTCAAATCGAGCTGCGTTAGTTAGCGTCAGGAGTGAGTGGAATGGGTTAGATTACTCTACCCTTAACCTAAGCTTTCGCCGAGTCCTAAAAATGAAAACAACTTGCGTTAAAGAGAGCACTTTCGAATTTAGTGAGTCCTATGTATCACAAAGAATATTAATTAATTGTGTTCTTAAATTTTGGATACTATGAATGAAGGAGGGGGTAACGGAATAAATAAAATATCTCTATTTTTAATTTGAGATTTCATATTTTCATCCTGGAAATAGAAGAGTTCTCGTTAATTACGGTGCATGTTTTACTTTAGTGAATCTTGTGTGATGCGAATATGAACTAATTGAGTTAGTTAAGCTCCGAATACTCAATGCATAAAAGGAAAAAAAAAATGAGACTTTCATTGATCAATTTATTATCAGAACAAAATTTAGTCGAAAAAAAAAACTACTATTTTAAAGATTGTAAAAGATTGTAAGTTTAAAATTTGTATTATATTTTTTCTAGTCAACAATATTGTTAGCAACTTTTTTTTTAATATTATTTTTTATGGTTAGCAACTTATATTAGCATAGAATGTGGAGGGACATCAAGTTGCTGAGGCTCCTGAATCAAGAAACGAAAGGTCTCTCTATGTCGGACCATATTTTTGAATTTCACCTTTCAATTTTCAAACTCTTTTTTTCTCCTTTTTAATGAATAAATTCAATTAATATAATATTGACATCTTGAACTATTTTAAAGTTTATATTGTTTTCTCTAATTTCTTTTTAAAAAAAATACATAATTATGAATATTTATCGATGGACTATCGGAAAACGGGTCTCTACACCTCAACTCTAAAGGTAAAGATAAGGTCTTTACTAAAACAAAAATACTTGCTTTTAGCGGTAATAAATGTAAAGTTTTTACTGGCATTAGTTAATCATCATTGGATTCAATGTCGTTGTAGGCTTTAAGAACACTTACAAAGAGTGTTAATTGCTTCTAAAAAAACATATTTAGCGGCAATATTTAAGTTATTGTCGCTAATTAATTATTCCTAAAAATTTCTTTTGATATAATTTACATACATCATTTTCATCCCCACTTATGAGACTATACTGAATATATTAATGTATTTATTAATGAAAATTTTAGAGTAATTGAAATCATGACTGTGAATACGAAAAAATTATTAGTTAAAGGATTTCATAATGTACACAAAATTAAAAAGAACATATAAATTTACAGTAATCGTTTTAGCTATTTTCTAACTATAAGTACTCTCTCGCAACAAAATATGAGCTAGCAGGCATGTTGGTTTTGACTTCTGAGCAAGAACAATAAATAGGTGATGCATTATCTACGTACATTTTTCTCGTAGTAATAAAGTAATAATTAATTTTAAAGGTTAGGAGGGTATACATAATTTCAATTTTTATAGAATATTATTATTGGGTAATTATTCATTATGGAAAGGAAACTTTTTACAAAATTTTCTCATTAATTAAAACGTCACTCACAGTAACGTTTTGTAGCACCCCAGAGAATTTTTCGAAGTAAGACTTGAGCCGTCCTTCATGTGGAGTGAGATTTTACCGAGGAATAAAGATTTCTTGAGTGTTAAGTTAAGGTCCCTAGATGTAGCACATTGAGTTCCAAGAAGAGTTGAATTGGAAATAGTCATTTTTGGAAAGAATTCAAAAATCTGGAAAATTTGGCTAAGTATGGAAAAAAGGTGAGTTTTTGGTCAACTTTGAGCAGTCGTAACTCTTAGCTCAGAATGATTTAGGTGAATTTCCAGTTATGTCTGGAAATCCCTTGGAATGATCTTTCCAACGCCGCTGAGTTTGCTTGATTTCGAATTCGTATAAGTGAGTTATGCCCTTTGGAAGTTGGGCTGTTGGCACAGTCGCACAGGGCAGTTTAGTTCGAAAATTTTAAGGGTATTTTGGTCTTTTCCCTAGACAATTCTTTTGGTTATATTAAGGTGTTAGGCTGATTTTTGATCAGTTTTTCTTTTTAAAAAGAGTGAGAGTGAGGGTTTTGAGAGTGAAGAGAGAAAGAAGAGGAGAAAGAGAAGAAGAAGCTAAGGATCGCCGTGGATTTTCGTCGTCGGGGGTGATCCCTAATTAGGTATGTGAGTTCATAGTGATGGGTTGATTCTTTCCCCCACACACCAAAATCATTTTATTATTGAGAAAAGATTGGTTGTGTTGTTTGGAGTTGTTGGTTGTGTTGTTGATATTGTTAATTGTGTTGTTGAAGTCCCTTGTTGATTTGGGACATGATTTGGTTGTGTTTTTGAGTTGAATGTCTTGTATGTTGAGGGATTTTATGATCCTTAGTGTTGGTTGGTTCATACCCCCACACGCCAACTCGTTTTTAATTCCAAGAAAAGATTTATTTTGGTTGTTGAAGTTGTTGGTTGTGTTGTTGAAGTTCTTGTTGATGAGGGATATGTTTCCGGTTGTGTTTTTGAGTTGAATCTATTGTATGTTGAGGGGTTTTATGTTTCTAAGTGATTGGGGCTGAAACCTTTAAAGTTGAGGGCTGGCGCCTGGCAGAGTGCAGAGTACCCAGCAATCCCCTCTGAAGTTGAGGGTTGGCGCCCCGCGCCTCTTAGAGCGCCAAGGACGCCAATCCTTCCCTTTACCTTTCATTCCCCACTTTTTCATACACGTTCCTTGGTAAAGTACCTATGTTTTATAGTTGTTTCCAATACTTTAAGGTACATCTTAACAGCCCAAACTCATCCATAAACATGTGACCATACACCTTGAATCCATAATTCAATTCAAGGCGAGTTAGGATCAAAGTCAAGTGAAGTTAGGAGTCAAGTCTAGAAATTAAGAAGTAAGTCAAAGCATGTCTTTAAAGCCTTTCAAAGAGTCTTCATTGATCGTTTTAACTTCATTTTAAGGCTCAAGTTTCAAGTTAAGTAAAGAATGTAGAGTTCCAAGTTAAGTCAAGAGTTTCAAGTCAAGTCAAAAGTACAAGTTAAGTCAAGAGTAAAGAGTAAAGAGTTGAGTTCATTTCTCAAAAGCTATAAGGGGACTAAGTATTCCCTAAGAGTTTATAAATGTTTTTACACATTTGAGCAAAGAAAGGGAACATTGATTCCAAAATAGCCTTTGGGCTAAGCTTTGAGTAATTATCTCAAACTAAAGAAAAAAAGTTGTTTTAAAAGCATGAGCCAAAGTATTTTTGGGAGTAGTATTAAGCACCGAATTGGGGACACGAGTTCATATTAACTCAACTCTCCATAAGAACCATGCACCAACATGGGATTAAACGGATCATACTTTTTAGATGATCACGTAAAGTTAAGCTAGTGGATCCACTTAGTAAAGTTAGCTTCATATATCGATGGCAAGGTATAGGATGGTCCTTGGGCAACGTGAGGTAAAACGTTGTGTTAGCTTCCTACATCGATGGCAAGGTATAGGATGGTCCTTGGGCAACGTGAGGTAAAACGTTGTATCATCACTAAGGCTCATATTGGTGGTTGTCGGTTAAAGAACCTCCCACAAAAGTTATATTACTTTTATATAAGTAAAGTTGAGTTTATTATCGTTTTATCCTTAACGAACTAAGTTGTTGATACTGTTTTACCAGTTTTTATATATATATATATATATATATTGCATGTGTCTTATTGCTTTATATTGAGTTCAGTTATTCAAGAGTCGAGTATCCTTGAGTTAAGTATCTTTGAGTTGAGTATCTATCTTTGAGTTGAGTATATATCTTTGAGTTGAGTATCTGTCTCTGAGTCCAGTATCTATCTTCTGAGTTGAGTAAATTTGAGTAGTTTTGAGTATTCCTTGAGTTGAGAAAGTTTGAAAAGAGGTAAGTTATTCAGTTTATTCCAGTTTTTCTTCTAGCATATGTTGTTTAGCTTTCCAGCTTACATACTCATACATTTCACGTACTGAGCCATTTGGCCTGCATCTTCTTATGATGCAGACACAGGTATTCAGGATCATCAACAAGAGATTCGTTGATACATCCGGGAGTTCCAGTTAGCTATGACAAGCCTCCTTGCTTCCGGAGGATTTCATTTACCTTTCAGTTGTATAAGTTGTTAGGAGGTCGTGGGTCTTGTAACAGCTTCCATCTTTATCAGTTAGAGGCTTCATAGATAGACAGTAGAGTTTCAGAAGTCTTTTCATTTATTTTGTTAAATGTTTTGAAGACTAAAGTTGCCTTATATGGAGAGTTGTATATATATTCTATTATACAAAGTTTTCTTTTGAGTTAAAGATTTGTAAAGTTGATTTTATAAACTTTTATTCAGTTTTAAGCTCATGTATGCTTAAGTTAGTCTTCCGCTTGGAGTCAGCCAGGATGAGGGTTCGCTTGGGGACTAGCAATGGTCTTCAAGTGCCGGCCACGTCTAGGGTGTAGGCTCGGAGCGTGACACGTTTTACACCTAAAATGTTACTATGAGTAACGTTTACTAAGAATCCCATCACGGGTCTTCAGCTCCTGCAAATTTAGAATAAGTCAAGTTTATCATATTATGTTAAGTTCTTACTATAGCTTTAAAATTATTTTTCTAATTTATTAATATTATTTAAAAAAATCTCTTAATAATATGATAAACTTGACTTATTTAATTCATACCTGATGAAGTTTTGTGAATATTATTTTAACAATGGGCAACACAAGTAAAAGTTTTGTTGAATATTGTTGGAAAATGCAAAACATTCCTTACAACAACATTTATTTTATAATCACATGTGGTCAGTTTAAAAAATGAAGGAAGACTTTAACAGAGTGTTGTAACTGACAGTCACGTTTTTGAGGTAAAACGTTACTATGAGTAATGTTTTATAGCTAAATTTGCAGGATTTATTCTAAATTTGCAGGAGTCGAAGACTCGTGATTGGATTCTTACACCTAAAACGTTACTGTGAGTAAAGTTTTACACCTAAAACGTTAGTATGAGTAACATTTTAAATTTGTAGGATTTGATTCTGCATTTGCAGGGTTGACATGATTGGATTCTCAATAAACGTTATTGAGAGTAACGATTTACACCTAAAATGTTATTCACAGTAACGTTTATTCATTTAACGTCGTCAGTTCCGTCAGTTTTTGTCTGTTGAATTTTTAAAATAAAAATAACCTAAAACGTTACCATGAAGTACGTTTATACTACTTTTGTAAAAAATTTAAAAAGCGTATTAGTTTGATGAATTGGTTTTTAAAATAGCTTATTTTAGTCTAAACTTCTCTACCTAGAGATAAAGATATATAATAGAAAAAAGGGGGAGAAACTATCTTTTGAATTATATTACAAGGCTTTGCCCCCTTGCCATAGCACCTGCCCTTGAAACACTCACAAAAACTTAGAAGGTCTTCTAACTACGAGGTCTAGCACGTACCTTTACGATAACTTACTAAACCCTTTAACTCTCGACATTAACTCACACGTTTAGGCTCTAGTTTCACTTACTCATTTTTAGGGTCGTTACAGTCTTCCCCCAAGTGACAAATATTGTTTCTTCGTGGGAGTTAATTTGTTCTCTCCTTTTCAGTAACACACCACCACCACCACTGTTCACCTCCTGCTGAGCCCAACACCATGCATCATCACTGACTGAGCTTTAACTCTATATGACTGAGCCTACAGTTAGAGCAAAAATGTCATCATCTATCTTTTCCAACGTATTTGAAGCTAAGAATGGTAAGCCATCAGGTCAAAGTATGTATTTGAAGATTGTCTCTTCTTGACAGATTTCTTCCTCATTTTCCAATAACAAATTCAAGTAGGCTTGACCTTTTTGCACTGCTTTGGGTCTACGAAGTGAAGGAAATGAGTTTGGCCCCCGCTTTTCTTCGACATTGTTTTATTCCTTGCCCGTTCCGCATGTGCTTTGCACGCTATTGGCACTTTGCTCTCCTCTTATTAGTCCCAGGTATATGATCTTGGATATGGGTAATGGGAGACTTGGTCTATTTCAAACCCAACAAAATAGTTGGTCCGGACACCACGGTTGTTGAAAAAACCATTTTGTGACTTTGAAGAAGCTGTGGAGAAAGATGCAACGAAAACTGTCCATCCCTTGACAAGCTATGTCATTAATTATGGGAAGTTCTTATTTGAGTAAGTTTTCTCAACTAAATGATGTCTTTTACATTTATATACATTGGAAGCTTCTACCTAGTTGATATTACTAGACCATGTTCCTTCACTATCTTGTGGAACAACTTGTAGTGCACTTTACCTCACTGAATGTGCCGTAATATAAGTTTCTTGGTAAATGGGAGAATAGTGTGAAACTAGTTCAAACTACCATGTCTTGCATTCTGCTTCTCTTTGATTGTTTTGTCTCTGAAGGTGGATGGACAAGATGCTCAATTTAAAATTTCAGGGATGTTCATGGTATCACAAGCAAATGCGTCAGAAAGACAAGTTACAGATGTACTGATCTAGTAGTGAGGTATAGGAATAGTGAATCTAGGTCCTGAGTCATTTAGAAATTTTCAAACGCTCAAAGTAGCAGAGTGGAAGAGTCTTTTATCTATGTGAATTTACATGCAAAATTGATCATAAAATATTAAGGAACTTGCAAGTTGCTGCATCACAAGATGGTAAAGCAGTTGTCAGAATCAGAATCAAGGCTTTGGCTTGACGTGAGTTGGCTGGTGCATCAGAGGTGGCAGCCTATGATTATCGTAACTGATTGTCACAATTTACCTATGATTATCCCAACTGATTGTCACAATTTACCTATGATTATCCCAACTGATTGTCACTATTTACCTATGATTATCCCAACCGATTGTCACAATTTACCTATAAGACACAAAAAGATTGTCACAATTTACCTATGATTATCCCAACTGATTGAGATACAAGAGTGTGGAAGGGATTGACCAGTTGTCTAGAATGCAAGAATCAACCATTACTCATGCATTATTTAGTTTTGTTATCTCCTGTATTCAGGTTAGTCAAAAATACAGAAACAGGAAAAAGATGAAATAGACAGAATGAATTTTAATTCGAGTCCACAAAAACCACTGTGTTTTCTTAAGAAATTTAATCCCCTCACTGTACCCGAGGTTGCAGATTAATTCCTCCCAAGATAAAACGGATTAACCTGTTAAAGAAGTAGCGGTACCTCAAACTTCAATAACTTCAGTGAACGCAAGAACAGTAACAAGAGCACACATAGACTCAGTCGATCGACAATTTATTTATGCAAGAAAATGTATGCAGAGAGGAAAAAAATTTCAGTGTTTGAAAAAATGAAAAAGACCTCCTATTTATAGCCATTTGTAGCAAGGAACGCGTCTGTTCAGAAAAATCTGTTCAAACCCGTTTTTTCCAGAACATGGTGTCCTTTGGGAAAAGTAACGACTTTTCGGAAGGATTACCGTTTGGGAAAAGTAACGACTTGTCGGTGAATTTCAAATAAATTCAGTTACGCCAAATTAATTCTGTTATTTAATTAACATTTTGAATTAATTTATAAGAGAAAGGAAATGATTTAACAAGATTGATTAATAAATTTTGTCCAAAAATATTATCAATCAATCATTTGCCAAATCCAAATCCGAAGCCGAAGCCGAAGCCGAGGTCGAGCGAGCGACGACGACGGCGCGAGGGGGCACCTTCTTCTTAACCCTTTAAGAACTAAAGAAAGTGTTTCCTAATATAAGGACAACAATTTCCTCTCTTCTACCGATATGATAAAAATGACTATTCATTTGCACTTTTGCAATGACTTTTCATTTTCCCTCCAAAATTGGTTCCCCCATTTTCATTGGTTCTTCCACTTTCCATTTTCTCTTTTTTATTTCCCATTCACACCTTGCTAAACCCAACAATCCCCCACATGAATGGGGAATGGCTATTGTTAAAACACATGCATGAAAAACTTGTGTGTCTCGTAACTAAGGGTTAATCACATCTGGATAAGTAGGTTTCCCTTTAAACTTTCCATAGTGAACATATATCAGATATACTCGGTCAATCGGTAGATTTGATATCTTTGAACCGTCGAGCTTTAGTGTATACCTAGACAACATAAGTCACACAATCAACCCTTGAACTGTTTTTGGTTCTCATTGTTTTGTTCGTTTCAGCCATGAACACATCTCGGTTAATAAGTTCTTAGAGAACTGGCCTTACCGGATTCTCCTTGAAGCGGCTTACACTTCACACTTACATAGGTGGTTTCTAAATGTGTTATCCCGTAGATACACTATTTGATATACCCTGTATCAAACTTAGAAACCATTAAAAAAGTCCTTATGCCTTTATCCTGGTTACTGAACATTGTCTCATCATGAGAATGGACATAAAATAATTTTTGACAATGTTGAACCGTCATCTATGACTTTGTTTTATCTCATTGAACCTAGATCTTGGGATCTCCAGTCTTCTAGGTAGAGTTACCGCCATGATGACTTGTTCTCGGCCATAGTCCCATTCATGTTGATGATTTCTCAACTCCCTCTCTAGTTAGGCCTTTTGTAAGTGGATCCGACACATTATCTTTTGACTTTACATAGTCAATTGTGATAATTCCACTAGAGAGTAGTTGTCTAACAGAGTTATGTCTTCGTCTGATGTGACGAGACTTCCCGTTATACATAACGCTTCCAGCCCTTCCTATTGCAGCTTGACTATTGCAGTGTATGCATATAGGGGCCATTGGTTTGGGCCAAAACGGAATATCTTCTAAGAAATTCCGGAGCCATTCAGCTTCTTCACCTGCCTTGTCTAAGGCGATGAATTCTGACTCCATTGTAGAACAAGCTATACATGTTTGTTTGGATGATTTCCAAGATATTGCTCATCCACCAATAGTGAAAACATATCCACTCGTGGATTTCGTTTCAGTTGACCCAGTAATCCAATTTGCATCACTATATCCTTCAAGAACTGCTGGATATTTGTTGTAATGCAAAGCATAGTTTTGAGTGTCTTCTAAGTACCCCAAAACTCTCTTCATTGCCAACCAATGATTTTGATTGGGATTATTTGTTTATCGACTCAGTTTACTTATAGCGCATGCTATGTCTGGTCGTGTACAATTCATGACATACATCAAACTTCCCAATACTCTGGCGTAATCCAATTGAGACTAACTTTCACCTTTATTCTTAGCAAGATTAAGGTTCACATCAATTGGGGTCTTTGCCTTTTTGAAATTCAAATACTTGAACTTTTCAAGTACCTTTTGAATATAATGAGATTGAGACAATGCTAGACCGTTAGGAGTTTTGTGAATCTTTATTCCCAATATCAAATCGGCTACTCCTAGATCTTTCATATCAAACTTACTAGCAAGCATACGCTTAGTAGCTTTTATATTGGCAATGTCCTTGCTCATTATCAGCATGTCATCCACATATAGGCATACAATGACTTCTTGATTCGTAGTGTCTTTAATGTAAACACATTTATCACACTCATTGATCTTAAATCCATTTGACAACATGGTTTGATCAAACTTTGCATGCCATTGTTTGGGTGCTTGTTTTAGTCCATAAAGTGACTTAACAAGTTTGCATACTTTCTTTTCTTTGCCGGGAACTACGAAGCCCTTAGGCTGTTCCATGTAGATTTCTTCCTCCAGCTCTCCATTTAAGAATGCGGTTTTCACATCCATTTGATGGATTTCAAGACCGTATACTGCAGCTAGGGCAATTAACATCTGAATTGATGTAATCCTAGTCACTGGCGAGTATGTGTCAAAATAATCAAGACCTTCTTTCTGTCTAAAGCCTTTGACAACAAGTCTTGCTTTATATTTGTCAATAGTTCCATCGTCTTTCATTTTCTTTTTGAAGATCCATTTTGAACCCAAGGGTTTGTTCCCTGGAGGAAGATCAACCAACTCCCAGGTATGATTGCTTAAGATTGATTCAATCTCACTATTGACAGCCTCCTTCCAAGAGGTTGAGTCGCTAGACAACATCGCTTCCTTGAATGTTTGAGGCTCACTTTCAAGAAGGAATGTTACAAAATCAGGTCCAAATGAAGTAGTTGTCCTTTGACGTTTACTGCGCCTTGGACTCTCTTCATTGGTTTCATTCTCTTTTGGTTCTTCTCGAGGTTGTTTAGACCCTCCACTAGATGACTCAAGTCTAGTTTTATACGGATAGATATGCTCAAAAAATTCAGCATTATCTGATTTCATTACTGTATTATCATGAATATTCGGATGTTCGGATTTATGAACTAAAAATCGACATGCCTTACTATTTGTGGCATATCCAATGAATACACAATCCACAGTCTTAAGCCCTATTTTCACCCTCTTAGGTATAGGAACCTGGACTTTGGCAAGACACCCCCACACTTTGAAATATTTCAAGTTGGGTTTTCTATCTTTCCATTTCTCATATGGAATAACATGTGTCTTCGTATGAGGCACTCTATTGAGTATTCGATTTGCTGTAAGGATAGCCTCCCCCCACAAGTTTTGTGGTAAACCTGAACTTATAAGTAGGGCATTCATCATTTCCTTTAAAGTTCGGTTTTTCCTTTCTGCAATTCCATTAGATTGTGGAGAGTAAGGAGCAGTAGTTTGATGGATTATTCCATTTTCCAAACATATTTCTGCAAATGGAGATTCATATTCTCCACCTCTATCACTTCTGATCATTTTGATCTTTCTATCCAACTGATTTTCAACTTCAGTTTTATATTGCCTAAATGCATCTATTGCTTTATCCTTACCCTTTAGCAAATAGACATAACAATATCTAGTGCAATCGTCAATAAAAGTTATGAAATACTTTTTCCCACCACGTGTTGGTGTTGACTTCATGTCACAAAT
>JAJOOO010005961.1:0-25754 GCA_029582685.1 Solanum piurae
TCATTCATGTTGCCAAAGTTGTTCCGATTATAATTATTATCACGTTTAAAGTTTCCATCTTAGATATAATTTCCATCACGGTTGTAGTTGCCATAGTTCTGACCTTGGTCTCCTTGACCTTGGTACCAATTGTCCGAATCGGAACCTTGGGCATTGGTTTGGAAACCCCCCATCTGATCGTTCACCAAATTCACATCTTCCTCATAGTACTACTCTTCAACTGGCGATGGTGGAGCTCTGGGTTGATAATTTACCGCATTCACTTTCTATGCACTTCCACTCACATGCTTTAATACCAAGCCAATTTATGTCCTCATTTGGGCCATCTCTTCACGAATATCATCATTTGATTGACTTGGTGTAGTTTGGACAGCAAACGTGCTTCTACCAGTATTTGCCTTTCTAGTGTTCCATGCTTTATTGTTCTTCCTAATCCTCTCAAATTTCTCAGCAATCTTTTCAAAGGTGTATTCCATATAAGATCCTCCAGTTATAGTATCTAGCATAGCCTTTTCATTGTCATCCTGTCCTCTGTAGAAGTACTCCTTCAGTGACTCATCATCTATGCGGTGGTTCGGCACACTCCTCATGAATCTAGCGAATCTATCCCACGAACTGCTTACTGACTCTCCAGGTAGTGATATGAAGTTATTTAGTTTATCCTTGATATTCAACTTCTTTGACACCGGAAAATACCTTGCCATGAACACCTTGTGCAGTTGGTCCCATGTATATATTGAATTGTATGGCAGCTCAGAAAACCACACAACAACATCACCTATCAACAAAATTGGGAATACTCTAAAACCTATGATATCAATGTCCAAGTCTGGTCATCCACACTATTCATACAGACAGTTGTCAATTTAGTCATGTGAGCATATGGATCTTCCGAAGGTAACCCAATGAACAACCCTCGTGTTGTAAGCATTTGCATAACATTGTTGGTTACCACAAACGAATGTCCCTGAGGTAGTGGAGGGAGAACAATAGCACCAGTTGATTCCGCTAAGTCATAGTCAACCATGTAGTTATCACGAACTCTCGGTGCTAGCTGGTTTTGCACCTTTTCTGTATTTTCAATTAGATGATCACCATGAACCTGAGCGGTAACATTCACAACTCTGAGAGGTCACAAACCAGCTACATCCCCTTTCCCTCTCCGATGGGATCAATTTGTACCTCGAGATTGTTGCCCCTTCTAACTATTCTTCTCAAAGTTCTCCTTAATTCTGGATCGTAGGGCATTAAGGGATTGTCTTGACTTCGTGTACTTGGCATACACTAGAGGTAAGACCTGTAGAAAATAAAAACAAAACAAAAAAAATGTAAAATCAAGAAATACTTGACTAAAGTTCAATAATAAAGTTAGTTTAATGTAAAAGTCGTATTCCCCGGCAGCGGCGCCAAAATTTGTTACGCCCAAATTACACCTCCCGAAAGAAGTATACGCGGTCGTTGCCAAATAAAGAACCTAACTTTTAGGTTAGGGTCGATCCCATGAGGAATATGATTTAGACTTAAGCTAACTCACAATTATCTATGTTTAGTCAAACTATTAACGAGAAAAGTAACAAAAAGGGGGGATTTGTAAATAAAATAATATATTGTTGATTTATATCACTAAGTAACAAGTTAACAGGATTTGTAGTTTGAGATATCAATATGAGATGAAAACTAGGGTATAAGTATTCCCCACAAGCTCTTAACACAGTATTCCTAATAATAGTAACTCTATCCTAGTGTTTGACATGTAAGATTGATAAGTTGGGTATACTTAAGTGATTGGTCCTCCAAGTAAGGAATTTCACCACGCAACTTGGTCCATCTACGGGTGTGTACTTTACTAACCCTTATTTTTAACCCCGGATAATTCCTCGGTTCAATTGAGTTGGGTATTAGCCCTCACATCAATTGATTAAGGTCAGACTATTAGATAGCAGTAAATTCTTAACTAAATCTCCATTATTTAATCATTTTCTCATTCATTACCTCCTTGGTACGGCAGGTAAGAATGAGGTGAGTTCTAAAGTTGCACATCGTTAAAAAGGATTCTAAACGAAAGGATTAACAATACATGCATAAATACTATTCAAGAATTACTTATTTATTAGTCATACTTTGTTAATTGCTCATGGTTCCCACAACCCTAGTTGTGGATTTAGCTACTCATGCTTGAGAATTCAAAATTCATATTGTTGTTAATAAGAATAATCATGAACTTACAATCAAAAGAGATGAATACTGAAATCTTGAATTGAAAATTAAAAGTAAATTGTATAAACGAGCTTCAAGGATTAAATTGCTAAAGAGTTTGCAAAATATTTCCAAAAGCTTAGAACAATAGTCTCCAAAATCTCTAACCCCTAAAAACTTAAATTACAACCTATATTTATAGTATTTAAATCCCAAACCAAGTAGGAAAACAAATTAAGGAAAATTCTGGTTTTGACAGTTTCGACTAACGGTGACCAACGACGGACCGTGGATCAGCCAAGGGATCGTAGGTCACCTATGTGGTTCAGCATTTGGCAAAAATTCTTATTTTCTCATCGACGGTTTCCACCTACGGTTCATAGGTCAATTCATGCCCCGTACTGCACATCAGTAGTTCAAGTATTGGAACTCAACTTTCTGAATCATTTGATGACTCCCATCTACGGTCCGTCACTCCAGCTATGGGGTGTAGGTCGCTTTCTTGATTCCATACTTAGGTCAGACTTCCTTGAACCATTGACCCATGGCTTCCACCTGTGGCTCATCAACTGAGTGAAGGCTCGTGGGTAAGCTCGTGGGTTGCCAACCTCCTCCTATTTCAGCTCTTTTCAATGTCCACTGCTTTAAACCAATTTCCTGCAAAATGATATCAAATTCCATCATATCTAATAACAAAATGCTCAATACGCATACAAACTCCAAGTGAAATGCATCAAAATTACCGTAAACTCACGGTATATCAATATCCTATTGTAATGCTTAAATGGTTTTTATACTTCATATTTATGTATTGTTTCAGTTTGGTTACTTTCAGTCCTTCACTTTAGTTAATTGCTTATTCAGCCATATTGCATACTCGTACATTCAATGTACTCATGACATTCAACCTGTATTTTTTCATGATGGAAAATCACGTACTTAGGATCAGCAACTGAAGTTCTATTGAGATCACATCATTCACACATCATCTTTTGGTGAGACCTCCTTACTTTTGGAGGACTCCAGTCTTATGATTTGTTAGTGGTGGCATTTTGAGGACGTCGGGGATCTTGTCTCGATACCTATCTTTAAACTAGAGGCTTCAAAGATAAACAGTTTTGGAGAGTCTTTCAGTATTTTTTTCATAAACTCTATGTTTAATACTTAGTATTTTAAGATATCTTTGAGATTTAATAAACTATTTTTTAAACAATTCTTCAGTTTTGATACTTTTTTATGCTTGAGTTAGTCTTCTGCTTAGTAGTTAGCTAGGACAAGGATTCACAGAGGAACCAGTAATGGTTCTTGAGTTCTGGACTCATCCAAGGTGTAAGCTCAGGAAACGACAATTTTACTCTGTATTATATTTCTTTGAGAGTCGGTTTAGCTGGATTATTGATCCAAAAAGCTAAAGTGATTGATCATTCTTCTAGATAGTTGAAGACTCATGAGAAAAACTATCTTATCCATCACTTAGAGTTTTCAACTGTGGTTTTCATGCTAAAGTTGTGGTGTAACTACTTGTAGGGTATGCATTATGAGGTCATCACCGATCACATGAGCCTTAAGTACATATTCAGTTACAGATATCTAAACTTAAGGCAGCATAGGTGGTTTGGGTTTTTAAGGACTATGACATGACTATTTTGTATCACCCAAGAAAAGCCAATATTTTAGTGGATGAACTAAGTAGGAAGTCTACTAGCATAGCAATTCTTGCCTTGATACAAGTTAAGGAGCGGCCATTGGAAAAAGATGTTTAGACACTAGCCAACAACCTTGTCCGGTTGCAGATTTTAGAAGAATGTGGTGCTATTGCCTTTGTTGAAGCCTGATCTTTCGTGATTGAGCATATTAGAGAGAGGAAAACTGATGATGAGAAGTTGATATTATTCAAGACAAGGTGATAAGAAGTGAAGTTAAGGAAATTACACTTGATTCTGAGGAGGTGTTCAGGATTGGAGGCAGGATTTGTGTTCCCAAGAGAGTGAGTTGGTCATATTGACCTTAGAGGAGGCACATTATTTGAGATTCTCTATTCACCCAAGAGCGACCAATATGTACCATGATTTGAGTTAGCATTATTGGAGGTGTGAGATTAAGAAGGACATTGTAGAGTTTGTGTCCAGGTGCTTGACTTGCCAGGTCAAGTATGAGCATCAGCGGCCTAGTGGTGTGTCTTATAGGATGTTCATTCCTACTTGGAAGTGGGAGCGTATCAACATGGATTTTTTTAGTGGATTTCCCTACCACCATGGTTGGTTGTTGATAGACTAACCATGTCCGCCCATTTAATTTTTGTTAAGGTGAAGTAAACGGCTAAGAAATTGACTTGATATACATTAGTCAGATAAATCAATTGCATTGAGTTCGTGTTTCTATTATTTCCATTTTCACTTCCCACTTTTGGATAGATTTACAACTTGGTTAGGTACTCAGCTAGATATGAGTACATATTTTCACCCGAGATAGATGGACAGCTTGTGTGGATGATTCAGATATTGGAGGACATGTTTCGGGCATATCTGATTAATTTTGGTGCTTGTTGGGATCAGCATTTTCTCTTAGTGGAGTTTACCTACAATAACAGTCATCATTTCAGCATTCAGATGGCACCATTTTAGGTTTTGTATAGTGGGGAGGTGTAAATCTCTGATTGGTTGGTAGGATGTCATTGAGATGGATTCATCAGATGCAGACTTGCTTAGAGATGTCATTAAGAAGGTCTGTTTAATTAGAAGTAAGTTGTGTTGACAGCCTAGAGCCGTCAAAAGAGTTACAGCGATGGAGAATTTGAGCTTTGGAGTTCATGGAGGGTGATCATGTTTGGCTTAAGGTATCACCCATGAAGGGTGTGATGATTTTTAAGAAGAAGGGAAAGCTTAGCCCTAGGTTTATTGGACCTTTTGGGATTTTGAAGTGGATTGAAGAATGTGGCCTATACGTTTTCCTTGCCACCTAGATTGTTAGTTATGCATATTGTTTTCCATGTTTCCATGCTTTGGAAGTATTTACTAGATGATTCCCATGTGATTTCACTTGATCTTGTGGTTTGGGGTCCAGATTTGTCATTTGAGAAGGAGCATATAGCTATCTTGGATAGGATGGTTCGAAAGCTATGGACTACGAATATTGCTTCAGTGAAGGAATAGTGGAAGCACCGTTCGATCAAGAAGGCTACTTGGGAGATGAATTTTGATATGCGTGCTAGATACCCTCAACTTTTTAAAGCTTCATGTACTTTCTTTTTACTTTATTTAACGGATGAATATGATTTTTATTGGTGGATAATGTCATGACCCTGAAGGTCATTTTTGGAAATATTTGGAAAATTACCATTTTATACCTCCTGATAGTTGTCTTGTGTCACGTTTGGTCTGTCTTTAAAGTTGATTTTGAAATTAGATCAAAATGTTGTTGCTCTTGGATGTTTTAGAGTTTTTTAGGACTATAAATTATTAAAAGTGGTTTTTACAACAACCAGAGCTATGAGTCCTGGAATGAAATTATGTCAGTTTCATCAGCTCTAAAATACATAATTTGGTCTAGGAAGGTTGTTTCAGTGTCAATGTCTTTATGTGGAATGCATTTGTCAGCATTTAGTGTTTGGATGCTCGAATTGGATTTCTTACAATTTTGTTGGATTCAAGGGATGATTTTAGGCCTAGGTGAGGTCATGGTTGAATTTTAAGAGGTTCCTAGGGAAGTTTAGTATTTTTGAGTGAAAGTTATTTTATGGCGACTTAATTAGTTTTGGATCAAGGAAGATCGAATATGTATTATGATGGTACCATTGAGTCCAAAACGTCAAGTTTAGCTGGGTAGAGTATCTATTTTGTGTGCAAGTGATTCTAAGAGAATATCGAGGTCCTTACGATGAATTTTTGTGTCTTGGGGTCTTTGTTGTAATTGTTGATATGTGGAGCCTCCTTCGCATTCGTGGAGCTTGTCTGCATTCATGAAGGGTCTTATGGTTTGGCCTCTATGATTGTGGAGGGCGAGGTGGTTGGCATTCGTGTTTCCATAAACCTAACTGCATTCGCGAAGGGTCTACTGATTTATTTCCAGTGTTCGTGGAGCTCTTCACTGTGATCGCGAAGGTTTTGAACTTCGACCTCCGCATTCTCAAGGCTCACTTTGAGTTTGCGAAGACGGGAGGCCTGGCAGTTTAAAGAAATGTCCCAAAACGTGTTTTCTTCCCCCATTTCTCCATTGTTGGACCTTGAGAGCTCTAGGGAGGCCATTCTAAAAGTATTTTTCAAGATAGAACTATTTGGTAAGTGATTTTAACTCCTTTCCTTCATTACCCACTTATTTCATGATTCCCACATCAAAATTCTTGGTTTCAAGTTCAAGTTTGGGGTTTTTTCTCTTAAAATTGGTTTTTTACTAAATTGGGTTTTAAGCTTGATTTCAACTCGATTTTCATCACAATTCATTTATGAGTTCCAAATTCTTTGGTACCTTAATTTTTTACAAAATTCTAGAGTTAATCCTAACCCTCGGGAATGACTTTTTGGGTCAATTTAGACCTAGTTTCTAAAATCAACTATATGGGTGTTGTTGTTTATGGTTTCTTATTGGGATTCTTTATTTTATCAGATTGGCTGGAGATGGAGACTCATAATAAAGGGAAGGCTCAAGTACTAAAATGATTTCATTCTCTTTTGAGGCAAGTGGACCTCTTTGACCTTTTATTTCGTATATTGAATCTTGTATGCCTTAATGTGTGATTGGGAGTAATTAGAATTGGTGAAGGATTTTGTAATTCTCATTGGTTATTAATTGTTGATGAAATTTAAGTTATGATAATGTGGAGCAAAATGAAATCCATTGATAAACTAATGTATGATGTACCATGAATGGTTGGATGGTTATATTGATTCACTATTGATGATGCGTCATGATTGTTTGAGTGTGGATTGAGTATTGATATGGAATTACCATCTTCTCATTATTCTTGTGAATATGCTTATTTACATTGGTTCTGAAGTACTTCGATGAGATTTGGATCCTCGATATGCTGATGGGAAATGGTTCCTGTGAGTGATGTTTATGTTGATGGGAAATGGTTACAACATGTGATGTTTACGCCAATGGGAAATGGTTCCAGAAAGTAATGTTCATGCCGATGGGAAATGGTTCTAGTGAGTGATACTTATGCTGATGGAAATGGTTTTAGCGAGTGATATTTATGCCGATGGAAAATGGTTTTGGTAGATGCATGGATTGGTACATCCCTCATGGGTCCCAACCTGCGAGTTAGTGGGTTTGCGTAGTGGTGCATGGAAAGATATGTGCTCTATGTGTCCTAGCCTGCAAGTCACCGGGTGTGCATCAATAGGATAGACAGTCATCATGATATATGATATTTTCATCGCATTGTACTTACACCTCATCATCATTCTTTATACATATGAGTGAGTTTGTATGTTCGTGAATATTTGGGTGTAAAGTGTGATATTGTTTCTATGGAGACTCTAATATATGAATTAAAATGGGTATTTGTATTGTGTCATATTCCTACATATGAATTGTTAAGTTGGGTTGGTTTGATTTTTATACAGGTTGTAGTATGTGGAGGTTTGGATTATGTGTTTGTAGTACTTGTGTTCAGTATTGCTTTACTTATGGTTAGCTTAGGATGCTTGTGAAGTACCATTGTTGTTTGGTACTCACTCCCTTGTTTTCTATACTTGTATAGGCTACGAGCTTGAATCATCTTGATCACCCCTTTTCATCTTTGCTTGAGGCTTTCTTTAGGAGTTTTTAAGGTAGCTATTTTTCAGCTCGGCTGACATCACTTACTCTTTCATTATGTACTTATTCTATTCTAGATACAAAGACATTCAAACTTGTATTTATTTTGAATTTATTGTAATACTTTGACTCTTGTGCACGTGACACTAGGTTTTGGGGTTATTTTAGTCATATAATGATTTCCGCATGTTTAAGTTTTGTCTAGTTCTTATTTCTATTCTTATTTCTGCATTTACCTTATTAGTGTTTGATTAGGCTGAAATGTTGTCACGACCCAAAGTACACCCTAGACGTGACATGGCGCATATAACCCTGAGAGGCCCTACACAAGCCACTTAGCATACATCATACAAGAAAATAGAAGTAAAGAGCTCAAATGATAGCATTTCATATAAAAGAGTTCGACAAAAGTGGAAGTCTAACATAAGTCTTAAATCAATCTAATACATCGTAAGGAAAGTGATTGGGGTGTAACGCATACATCACATTCAAAGTCTGAAACGAAAAGACATAAAACTATAAAGTGTATCGTTCCTCAGAAAATGAGAACTCACCAATTACTTAAAGCACCCAATAGATGTCTAGCCACGAGTGTGCGAGGTAGGAACGCCAGAACCTACATTCATGACATAATATAGGAACTATGCATTAGTACATGGAATGTACTAAGTATGAGGCATTATGCATTAACATAGGCATGATAACATATATGACTTAAAATGTGTAGGCCTGGTCATAATGAAATGTTTAAAAGCTTTTAAAGAAGAAATGACATGAAAATCGTACACGTAGTCAAATACATTAATATAAAGGACATAAGGAAAACTTGGAGAAAACATAGTCATTTTGTGGGATTTTAGCTTTAATCGACAATAAGACCATAAGATCTATATCATGGAATCTGGTATATCCCTTATACTGAAAGAAGGAGAATCTACTTGCCAAGGTAGAAATTGTACATATCACTATTTGCTAAAGTGGATCCACTAGGTAGGTCATTTAAGAAATTTTACGTAGACATGTAGTTTGGGACTGTAGGTTGCTATTAGAGACTATCCTATTTGAGCCTCCACCTCAAAGCCCTCTCACTTATATGTCTAAATACCAACGGAATAGATAAAAGTCAAATATTATTTTAACAAAGGAAAGGCAATGATCAATACCAATACGAACTTTTGATATCAGAACATTAAATAGATCCTTAAACATAATACAACATGGATGAGAAAACTTTTCACCAATGTGAATTCATTTGTGAGAAATACCTTTCACACTCATGATCATCATAGTAAGTGAGAAATCCATTCATAATAGCATTGATACTTTTCTTTCAACGCATCCCCAAATCATATATAATTATTTCATAAAAACATGCATATCTTCAAAATTCAAATTCATAGTTCATAGCCTTCATCCTGGGTTCTTAATTGAAAACCATGGATCATGCATGGGTCAACATAATTTCGACCAATTATCATGTATTAATACTAAATCCTACATTTGGAGACTTAATCAACAATAATAAATCGTTATTGAGTAAAACTCATGAAGATTGAATTGAAAACCTAACTTGAATCAATTTGAAATTGAAATGGAAAAATTTAAATCCTTGGGCACCCATGGAGGAAAGGACTCCATGGGTGAATACACACATAATTTGATGCTATAAGCTAAAAAAGATGGAGATTTGGATGAACCCTAGCTCTTATTCATCCTTAGACTTGAGAGAATTTGGGAAGTGAATTTGGTCAAGTTTACGAAATTTAGGAGAATGAGTTGGGAATGGGTAATTTGGGGCTTAAACCTTTATATAGGGTTTAGGGTAGAAGTTTAATACCTAGGACTTTGATAAGGGCTAAAAAGGGGTTAGTTACAAGTCACCCATCAGTTTTTAAAGTTTTGGGTCAACTTGAAACAATCGTATCTCTCAACACATAATGAATTACATAGCTCATGACCTATCAAATTAAAGGTCTTTGAGTACTATTTCCAACGCCACCAAATTTGTTTCATTTCAAGTTTGGATTAAAAAGATATGCCCATTTTAGTGAAGCCACCCTTTTAAGGCAGCTCAACCATTTTTAGAGGGATAATTTGGTCTTTCACCATCCCTTCTAAGCTTAAACCACGACCCTTTTTCACCTAATTATGGTTCTAAATAGGTTTAAAACATTTTTCACATTCTTTCACACTTAGAATAATTAGAGCAAGGTTCCAAGAGGAGAGAAAGCTAGGGTTCAAGCGTTCTTCAAGTTTCCATCGATTTCGCCAATAACCTCTGTTCTTTCCAGGTATGTAAGGCTACTCATAGTGTTGTACTAGTTCGTCCTCACATCCTACATCTTAATTCAGTCAGAAATCATCACACCCAAAGATCTATTTGTAGTTATTGATATTTGAATTCAGTTCTTTAACAGTTGAGGTTTTGATTCCTATGTTGCATGTAAACCTTATAATGTTGTTTTTTCTTAGTATCACATGAACCATAATAAAATTAGTAAAGTTATATTTCAAAGGAAATTGCATGAAAGCTTCTCATACATTGATTTTGGGGTTCAAAGATAAATAGAGTTTAGGAACAATTTCCCAATTCTTAACTAATTTTGGGTCCTAATTGACTTGAATTCGTTGGGGATGTAGGGCAGGGCATGGGGTGGCAGTCTATGAAAAAGCAAAGCCTAGCGCTCAGTAGTTTGTTGCCTAGCGCCCCGTGCTAGCAATGCGCCAAGGCTTGTTGTCTCAAGTTCAGGGCCTAGTACCCCGCGCATGTAGTGCACCCAGGCCTGCTATATAAAGTTCAGGGCCTAGCGTCCTGCGCCAGTAGTGTGCCAAGCGTCATTGGGCCGGTTCTTTTCTTTGTTTCATCCTGCGTGTGCTCCTTTGAGTTGTGGCCACACTTTCCTTCTCTATATTAGTTTATATAGGCTTCATTTACCTTTGAAAATTCTTACATAACCTAATCATGTGCCTTAATGAACATTCATTACAAGTTACATAAAACATAACTAAAAGATAAAAGATTATTCTCAAAACACAAGACATATACAAGCATATCTTAGTAAATAGGCATATAACTACGCCTAAGATCAATAAACATTTAAAAGTGTAAGTTTGAATAGAACCCTTGAAAATAAAATCAAATGTTTTCATCTGTACCGTTTGACAATTCAGAAAAGAACATAGTTGATGTATTGAAAAATGTTTTAGAATAACATAGTGACAAGTAAAGTAATAGTCCCTTTCTTTGTAAAGATGAATTTAGCATAACTTATATTTATTATTTAGGGAGTAGTATCGAGTACCGAATTGGGTAAGAGTCTATTATAACTTAAAAGTTCACATAAACTATGTAATCATCATAGGATAGGATAGCATTGATTCTTTGTGTAGCTCCTCACTGCTAGATGGATCCATATTTATAGTAGCATCTTATACCCCGTAAAATTATAGGATGGCCCTTGCAACATGGGCGAAATGTTGTATCATTGTGCAGCTCATAGTAATAGTTATCAGTTAGAGAAACTTACCATAAGTAAAGTGTATTATTTTAATATTGATTATATTGCATATCTTATTGTAAAGCTTAAAAGGGTTTTCACTTCATATACATGTATTGATATAGTGTTGAGTTGCTCTTAGTCCATCCTTTTAGTTATTGTTTAATTCATCCCTATTACATACTTGTGCATTCAAATGTATTGATGTCTTTTGACCTGCAACTTTTCATAATGCAAATATAGGTGTTAAGGATCATCAACAGGTGTTTCGTAGAGATCACTTGAACTCCAGTTAGCTTTTGGTAAGCCTCCTTGCATTCTGGAGGACTCAAATTTTATTATCAGTTTAGTTATTTTAGTGTGTCATGGGTCTTGTCCCGGCATCCATGTTGAATTATAGAGGATTCATAGATAGTTAGAGTTAATGAGTCTCTCAATATGTTCCTTTTTGTTTTGAGATCTTGAAAACTATAGTTAGAGTTAATGAGTCTCTCAATATGTTCCTTTTTGTTTTGAGATCTTGAAAACTACAACTTATACTTTATTAAGCATTTCCAAAAATTTATTTTGGTTGAGTATAATTTATACTATTGAGTTAAATTATGCATTTAAAGTTCACTATTTTCTTGAGTAAGTCTTCTGCTAAGTTTTCAGCCAGGCCAAGGGTTCGCTTGGAGACCAGCGATGGTTCTTGGGTGCCGGCCACATCTACGGTGTAGGATTAGGGCATGAAAAATTTGGTATCAGAGCATAAAGTTCAAGAGTCATATGGTGTCTATGAAGTCGTGTCTGCTAGAGTCCTTTTTATTGGTGTGCAGTGTGCCACATCTATAATTGAAAGGCTGCGATATTTAGGAACATTTCACTTTCTTCTTACTCCTGTTTGTGCGATAGATTTTAACTCTATAAGAGTTTTATCTAACTCATGCTTATGCGTGTCTTTTTAGATCATGCCTCCGTGAAGAGCTGTTTTAGGACAACTTCTAGGAGGAATGTTAATCCTCAAGGTCAAAAAGCTCCCAATGCACTAGAAGTAAGACCCCTTAGAGAGAAGTCACCAATACTGAATTCAGAAATATTATTCAGATATTGACTCGGGTTATGGAAAATCAGGATGCTTAACAAGGAGTAAGACATCAAGATGTGGTTGATACATCCAGAATCCATGAAGTTTTTAGCTAGAATCCCCCATAGTTCACAGGGTTAAAAGTCATTGAGAATCACAAGAACTCTGTGGAAGAGGTTCAAAAAGTGTTTGAGGTCGTGTGTGTTGTTGATGTAGAGTGTGTGGAGTTAGCCTCATATCAGCTCAAAGGTGTTTCCAGGATATGGTATGATCAGTGGAAGAAGAAGAGGGCAGTGGCGGCACCACCTATGAGTTGGTCTGTGTTTTAATATTCTTTCTTGGGGCGCTTCTATCCTGGAGAGCTAAGGGAAGAACTGGTAAGAGAGTTTCTTAATCTAAAGCAGGAGTCTATGAGTGTGCAAGACTACAGCCTCAAGTTCACTCAGCTATCCCGTTATACTCCAGAGATGGTGATTGGTATGAAGAGTAGGATCAGTTTGTTTGTGTCTGGGATGTCCCACTTATCGAGTAAAGAAGGTAAGGTGGCTATGTTGATAGGGGACATAGACATAGACAAGATCATGATTCATGTACAAATGGTTGAGGAAGACAAGTTGAAAGATAGGGAAGAGTTCCGAAGTAAGAGGGCTAAGTCAATAAATCATGAGTCCGGCTAGCATAAGACTGGGGATGTAAATCGATCATCCTTTCAGCAAAGGTCGTCCAGGTTCATCGTCATTTAGTTTGCCTACACCAAAGAACATGAAAGATTATAGGAACTAGAAGTCCAAGAATTTCAGAGCTCAGATTCTCTAGGGTGGCACAAGGATTAACTTACAACCGACTTTGTAATAAGTGTAGCAAGCTTTATCAGGGGGGATGTCATATTGGTACTGATGTTTGTTACAAGTGTGGAAGGGCGGGTCACTTTCCTAGGGAATTCCCGATATGGAACTAGGGTAATGGGGGCAGCAGGGCCCAAACTTCTTTAGCACCCCCACCAGGTAGGACTGCACCAAAGGGTGTTACTTCAGGAACAGGCGAAGGTTCAAACTATCTGTATACTATATCTAGTCTCCAGGATCAGGAGAGCTCACCAGATGTCATCACTGGTATGCTTAAAGTATTTTCTATTGATGTTTATGCCTTACTTGATCCAGGTGCGAGTTTGTATTTTGTGACTCCTTATGTAGCCACGAGATTCAGTATTTCGCCCGAACAACTTCTTGAGCCCTTCAATGTTTCTACAATTATGGGTGAGTATATTTAAGCAGAAATCCTCTATCGTGATTGTACCATCTCTGTCTTTCACAAGGACATCATGGCCAACTTAGTTAAGCTAGATATGTTGGACTTTGATGTTATTCTAGGTATGGACTGTTGATACACACAAATTACACCTCCTTAAAGAAGTATAAGCGGTCGTTATCAAGTAAAGAACCCAACTTGTATGTTGGGGTCGATCACACGAGGAAAATAGTTTAGACTTAAACTTAACTCACTATTATATCCGTTTAGCCAAATTATTTCTGAGACAAGTAAATAAAAGGGGGGGTTTTATAACCAAGTTACAGATTGTTGATTTAGTAACAAATAAGCAAGATTCAAACTATGAGTTATCAATATGAGAGAGAAACTAGGGCATATGTGTTCCCAATAAGCTCTTAAAGCGGTAATCCTAATAATAGTAATCATTTCCTAGTGTTTTACATGCAAAGTTTGTATGTTAGGTATCCCTAAGTGATTGGTCCTCCAAATAGGGAATTTCACTACGCACCTTGGTGCAGCTACGAGTGTATACTCTACTAACCCTTACATTTACCTCCGATTAGACATCACATCAATGTATGGCTTAGTTTTCACCCTCGCACAATTGACATTAGACTATTAGTTAGCATCCACTAAATCTCTGTTGTTAATTCTTTTCTCATTAACTACCACCTTGGTCCGTCAAGCAGAAACGAGGTGAGTTCTAATGTTGCACACCGTTAAAAAGACTTCTAAGTGAATGAATTAACAACACATGCATAAACACTATTCAAAAATTACTTAATTATTATTCATACTTTGTTAATTGATCATGGTTCCCACAACCCTAGTTGTGGATTTAGCTACTCATGCTTGAGAGTTCACAATTCAAGTTTAAGAAGAAAGAATTCATGAAATTACAATTAGAATAGATGAAACCCGAAATCTTCAATTGAAATTCAAAGTCGAAATCTCATAAAACGAATCCCATAAATCAAGTTTCTAGAGTTTGCAAGTAAATTCCCCAAAACACAAAAACCAAGAGTTTACAATATTGTCTAACCCCCAAAAATGAGGTTTATAACTCTCATTTATAGAAAAACAAGTCCCAAACAAAAATAAAACAAAATAAGGAAATAAACATTTGGAACGCGACTTCATTCGACGACTCGACCTACGGACCGTGGGTCGATACTTAGAATTTTTCAACAGGTATTGGAACTTCAACTCCCAGATCATCAACGATGGGTGTGCATGACGGTTTGTGGGTCGACCTACGGTCCGTCAGTTTCTTCGTAGTTCCACACTTAGTCAGAACTCCCTGATGCTCCATCTACGCCTGCCCAATGACGGTCCGTCAAAGGACCTATGGTCCGTGGATCACTTCCGTGGGTGGCTCCTTCTGCATAATTTTAGCTTTCATCTCAATCAACTGTGTCCAAGCCTATTTCTAGCAAACATAACACATAAAACATTATTTCTAATACAATATAGCCCTAGACACACACAACTTCTGAATGAAATGTATCAACAATACCATAAACTCATGGTTATCAATACCCTCAACTTAAACTCGTTGTTTGTCCTCAAGCGACGCACTAAAACTCTAAATGACACTTGTGTAGAAGCAAGCATACAAACTAAAGCAATCACATGGCTATATATTCCCTCACGTAGTGCAAAACTTTTCATCTAGACTCAACAATCTAACTCATGCAGATCAAGATATGGCATAGATCGACCAATAGACACCACAACATACACTTTTCTCAATAGTCAAGGTACCACCTCTCCAACAATGTAACTAGTGCCCTCATTTCAAACGAAATCCTTTTTCACACAATAGATATGAATTTAGAGTTTTAGGATTCATTCAACACTAACTCTCAGAAGTGACTTCAAGTACAGTTAGTGATAAATACCATAAGCTTGCCCTTATTTTCACTGCATAGACTCTCCAAACTAGTCACTAGGATCACTATAGGACTTTCTTAGCTTGTAACGTAGGCTCAGGGTCAGGTAGGATATATTTGGGTACTTTTAGTGACTTTCTGCCCTCCTTGACATTACATTGGCTTTTTACCTCTTTTCTCAACCAATTCTTGACATCTTTTTATTTTCTTTTCTTTCCCTTGATTCCTTTTCGCACAGATGTGACTTTTGACTTTACAGCTCTTATTTTTTACTTTCTTCTTTTTCTTTCACTTTAGTTTTCTCTATTTCTTTCAGCACTTTTGTTATTCCTCTTTTTGCTTCTTTTGCACGAAGTCACATCTTTTTCTATCTTTTCTTTTTCTCTCTTCAACAAAAAACTCTTTTCATACCCTTTTTTCTTTTGGTTTTATTTTTCATCGCCACCCTCAACTTATGTATTTTGCATGAATTGAGGTGCACAATATCCGATGTCGGACCACGGCCAAGATCAAGGTAACCTTTTGAATTAACCACCCTCAACTTAGGCTTTTGGCCTAAGTCAAGGTGCACATGTCCAAGGAGAGACCGGAGCCAAGACAATTATTTTAGGGAAGGTTAATTTTGGTGTATTGAAAGAAATGGTCAACATTAGGCTCAAACATTTGGATCAAAGGGAAAATTTATTTCATTTGGTTAGATCATTTTAGGAAATAGTGGACTTATTTGAACAAGGGCCTATGATCATTTCCTAACTTCTAGCCTAGATTATCTTAGCAGGACCAATGGGGCAAGTTCTAGATTGGTACAATATTGTCTAAATATTGAAACTTTTCTCACTCACACTTGGCACATTGTTTCATTATCGGATTATCAGATTACCCAGTTCAAGTTTTAGCTTAAGTCATGAGATCAAATCATTTCTTTATCATGTCATTGTAAGATCCAACACATTCAACTCATCAAGACTATAGATCTAGCACATTTCAAACATTTTTGGACGGGTATCAACTTTTCATTCTTTTTATGCCATCATGTTTTCATTCTTCTACTTACTTCTACACATACATTCCTAAACATGCCAGTTCAACGGAAATTACAAATAGTCCTTTCGGGGGAAAAGAACACAGGCAAGAAAACCCCAAAGGAGGATTAAGAGTTGGGTTACTTAGACTTCACCCTAACACTCCAATCCATTTACCCTACCCCCAAAAAAATAAGGTTCCATTGCCCTCAATGCACAAAAAGAAAAAATAAAGTGTAGGGTGAAGGTAAAGCAAACCTGTGGCGCAAATGCACGGAAGACCTATCAAGAAATGGGTGGGTCTGGTTTCTCGAAGCCAGTTGGATCAATACTCGGGACGTCATCAGTAGTGCCTGCATCAACAATCCCAGCACCCTCAATAGTGCTCACACTTCCAAATAGAACAACACATATCTCTCGGGCCCACTGTTGTCTCCTCTTCTCATCCAGTAACGACGCCCTTGTGGCCTCCGCCAACTGCTGCCCCTCATTCTTTCTTAATCTATGAAGCTTAGCATCATCAAAAGTATGGTCAGAGCAGTGGCACTTCCCAGCAGCACAGGAAGAATCAGATGGTGGTACAGCATTGTCGAATAAGGCTGCCAGCACCACATCATCCTCCACCACTATAGGATCAGACTCTGGCTCAATCTATGGGGCGGCTAGAAGTGCAGCAACATCAGCATGGAGGCTAGCTAACTCCTGCTAGAAAGTGGTCGCATCTATGGTCAGGGCCAGCCTCTCTAGGACTCGCAACTCAAAGGAGTCCAGGTGCTTATGAACGGCCTGGACCTCCTTGTCCATCATTTGCTCCATTCTCACCTTGGACTCTGCTATAGAATGTTTCATCCATGGCTTCACATGCTGAAGCAAAGTGGCCATCTGTGCCTCCAGCTTTTGGACTCGGGATAGAGGGATGGCAGTACACCCTGAAGAGGGAGTGGATCGGGATGAACTAGGAGCCTGACTGGCGGCCGGAAACAATGGAGCCTGAGTGTCTGTTGTAGTGGCGAAAATAGTGGAGTCATCAGCCTGAATCTGCGTAATATCGGCAGCAAGATCATCTCCCAATGGTGTTACCTCAATCTGTGGCTCCCTAAGAGGTGCAGCTAGGTTGGAGTCATCCCGGATCAGGCTGATATCCAGAGTCTTGGTTTCCTAAAGCAATCCATCACAATTCCATACTAGTACAGATGAAACCTTGCATAGCTGGAAGATGAGGCACGGGAAGGGCAAGGTGGTGATGGCCTTGAAGGCCCTCTCATGGATCTCTACAATCAATATGTGGGAAAAGTCTATCTCAAGCCCCGCTACCATAGCTTCAACCATAATTGCTCGGTCCCATGTGACTACATTGTCCGCCTGAGTAGGGGACAATCGATTCCTTACCAGCAACCAGAAGAACAAGCTCAGAGTGGCCTTCTGAATGCCCAGGCTAGGGGTACAAACCCACTCAGCATTCTCTCCATCCATAGCAAGATGTCGTGCTAGCCACCTAATAAGTGACTCCCTCTGCTCGATATTCCTCTAAAATGCCCCACTCTAAATGATTCCCATCTATTATTCAAACTCTGTTGTATTGATGGGCACAGTATGGTCTAGGCCATAAATAAATCTGTGGATGGTGGTCTCGGATATGTCATCAGTGAAACCCCGCACTAAGGTGGACTCGAGTAGAAGCTAAGCGATGGGATTGGCCCGCTTGGAGATGAAACCTCTGATAATGGCGACATAGGAACCGTACAACTCCCAGACTATCTCTTCGTTGTATGTGCCTAGGTCCGTGCCATCCACTCACACTTGTGCCGCCAGAAGATCTCATCAATGACTGGAGCGGTGTGGAGTCTACTTGTGATTACCCGATGCTCCTTAGTGACTAAACGGGCCATCTTCTCATGCCCATTCAATCTGTGAGCATCCGTGTATATCTGGTATTGGCCCTCTACACACCACCAATTTGACTACGTAGCAACTTCTGGAGGCTCAGATCGGGAGGGGTACTAGAGTATCTCCCGTGCTATCAGACTCAGATGAAGAGGTGGTGTTGCCACTGGACCTGGAGCTGAATGGGGACTCTGAGCCAGCCTGAGACCTGATCGGTGTGGCCCCCTCCTCAAACTGGGGGAGGCAGTGACCACGTCGGAGCTCACTTATCGGGCTCTATTCCGTGTAGTGCGGGGAGCAGTGAGGGAGGTACTGCTGGGAGGAGAAATGTACTCCCCATTCATGTCCTCATTGAGCAGCCGCATAGAGGGAGCGACTGGTTTGGACTTACCCTTCGCGGCGTATGTGGGAGTTTTTTTGGGGGCAATGGTACCTGAGAAGCTTAGTTAATACCAATACAAGGCAATAAAACACATGGAAGAATTTTAGAACAAGAAATGAACCCACACAAAAATTAAAAAAATTCTGGATAGTAGCTGAACTATCGACCCACGGTGGGCACCTACCGTCCGTCGATGGAACGACTGTCCGTAGATCCCCTTCGTAGGTCAGAGTACCCAAAATTGGGTCTCTGATGTGGGAACCACGGATGTGCAGAATGGTTCGTCGATAGAACGATGGACCGTAGTCCACACCATGGTTCTACACTTGGTCAAAACTTTGTGTGCAACTGACCCACGGACCTCGACCTACGGTCCATGGGTCAGAATCGTGGGTCAGTACCGTGCCAGGTTTCAGACTTGAATCACACTTCATGTCTTATTTCAACAATTTGAACAATCAAACTAGGCCTATACATGCATTACAACATATAATATGGTAGTTAATTATCCTTAGGGTTTCGTTCACACACATGGAAAAAATTTAGCCAACCAAAACATACGAACCCTAAGTCAAAACTTCCAATTAGACCTGTTAATCGATTTATGTGGTTTTAATCTATAACACACACACATACTATCATCCCACGGGTATTTTCTAACCATAATTCAACAATTAAATAGGACATTTACAACCCGAGGTCAAGTTCCAGCTTCATGATTTCATAATTTAGACAATAAACATAAATTTCAAAGTGAGGATGAAATCGTTTACCTTACAAGTAATGAAGTGGGTGAGTGTGTTAGTGCAAAGAAATTTGTGACCCTCTTTGCTAGCCTTTGACACCAAACCCGAAATGTGGAATAGTTGGGGAATGAGAATGGAGAAGGGAAATGATTTTGGAGAGAAAAAGAGGATTATGGGATCTGGGGAATTGATGTGGGTATAGATATGGGGGTCAATGTGAGTGATTATGGGGATTTAGAGAGTTGAAAAATGGTTGGAGAGAGTTTTGGATGTGGGAGATGTTTTAAAATTAAGAGTTTTTATTTAAAAGGGAGTCCGGGTTGGGTCATCAAAAACCCTAGGTTGGACCCACGAGAACCCATCGACGGTTCGTAGGTCGACCTACGGACTGTGGGTCAGTTCCGTAGGTCACTCTGTCACTTAGAAAAAATTAGAAAACTTACCTGGGATCTACGGACGCCATTCACAATCCGTGGATGGACCAACGGACCGTCGATGGGGTCCGTAGACCACTACACAGCTATTTTCTGCAGATTTTTGCCTTTCGTCCCTGCACATGTAGCAACCATTAGGACTTTCTTTTTACATTTTCTGGACACTTGTTAGACACAGACCCTATTCTATATCTAGCCAACACTAATACAACAATAAAACACCTATCAAAAGAGCTACAAAAATCAAAATAAAAGAAGAAAACTCCTATATCAAAAAGAAAAACCTATAGTTGGTTAGATTGTACATCTTGGGTTGCCTCCCAAGCAGCGCTTGATTTAGCGTCGCGGCACGACGCAGATCCCTTGATTACTCAGACTTCATCAAGATAATAGTCCTCAATCACTTCTTGGATGCTCTCTGATTTCCCTATGTAGACCTTGATCCTCTGCCCCTTCACTTTGAACCTTATTCCCTCCTTGTTCTCAAGCTCGACCGCTCCATATGGAAATACTTGTGTGACTTTGAATGGCCCGGTCCATTTGGACTTGAGCTTACCAGGAAACAAGCTCAACCTTGAGTTGAATAAAAGCACCAGATCACCCTCAACAAATTCACGCTTCTCAATCTTTTGATCATAATACTTCTTCATCTTCTCTTTGTACAAGGCTGAACTTTCATATGCTTTTAGGTAAAACTCATCAAGCTCATTCATGTCATTCAGTATTTGACTCAATGTGGCACCCCAATCCAAATTCAACTTCTTCAACGCCCACATTGCTTTATGCTCTAGCTCTACAGGCAAATGGCATGACTTCCCATATACAAGTTGGTAGGGGGACATACCTATGGGAGTCTTGAATGCGGTGCGATAGGCCCATAGAGCATCATCAAACCTTCTTGACCAATCAGTTCGGTTAGCGTTCACAGTCTTTGCAAGGATTTGCTTTATCTCTCTGTTTGACACCTCAACTTGTCCACTGGACTGCGGATGGTAAGGAGTAGCTACATTGTGATGCACTCCATATTTCTCTAGCAACGCCTTAAACAACTTATTACAAAAGTGAGAACCACCATCGCTGATAATCGCCCTACGTGTACCAAATCTGGAGAAGATAATCTTTTTCAGGAATGCAGTGGCACTCTTACCCTCATTGTTTGAAATCTCAATTGCTTCCACCCATTTTGATACATAGTCAACCGCAACAAGAATATACTTCATCCCGTGTGAACTCACAAATTGACCCATGAAGTCAAGGCCCCAAACATCAAATAACTCAATCACCAATATCGGATTCATAGGTAGCTCTTGCTTCGTTGAAAGACCTCCTTCTCTATGGCAACGGCCATCTTGGTGGATGGTAGGCCAGTAATACCCACACTGCAAGATTTTCTGAGTAGTCCGACTACCACTATGATGCCCACCAACAAGCGCTGAATGGCATACCTCTAGTATACTCATCATCTCAACCTCGGGCACACAGCGACGAATAATCATATCAGCAAAAATACAAAACAAGTAAGGCTCATCCCAAAAGAACTTCTTCACATCATGCATAAACTTTTTCCTTTGGTGAAACGACAAATCCGATGGAACCAAATCGCTTGCCAAGTAGTTAGCAAAATCTATGAACCAAGGGATAAGATCAAAAGAAGCAGCCAATAAATGTTCGTCTGGGAATGCATCATTAATTTCAGCCCCATCACCTAACTTGAGCATAGCTTCCTCCTCTAATCTGGACAAATGTTTGGCAACCTAATTTGTTGTCCCCTTTCTATCTTTCACCTCAAAATCCAACTCTTACCGCAACAATACCCATCTGATCAACCTTGGTTTTGCATCCTTTTTAGACATCAAGTACCTCAATGCAGAATGGTCAGTATGCACTATGACCTTAGTACTAAGCAAATAGGATCAAAATTTCTCGAATGCGAAAACCACAGCAAGGAGTTCCTGTTCGGTTACCGTATAGTTCTTTTGAGCCATATCCAAAGTTTTGTTAGCATAGTAAATCGTATGAACAATCTTCTCTCACCTCTGTCCCAATACCACACCAAGGGCCACCCCACTCGCATCACACATCACTTCAAATGGACTCCCCCAATCTGGTGAAATAATAATAGGTGTTGATACTAACCTTGCTTTCAACTCTCCAAATGCTCTCAGAAAAGTATCATCAAAATCAAACTTACACTCCTTTTCGAGCAGTTTACACAATGGGTGTGCAATTTTAGAGAAATCTTTGATAAACCTCCGATAAAAACATGTATGCCCAAGAAAACTTCTAACACCATTAACAGAGATAGGTGGTGGAAGCTTTTATATACCTCAACATTGGCTCTATCAACCTCAATACCCTTCTCAGAAATCCGATGACCCAGAACTATCCCCTATTTCACCATGAAGTGGCACTTTTCCCAATTGAGCACGAGATGCACTATTCACACCATTTTAGTACCTCGGCCAGATGCATCAAACAATCGTCAAACGAGTCACCTACCATAGAGAAATCATCCATAAATACCTCAATAGTGTCCTCCATCATATCTAAAAATATTGACATCATGCAACGCTTGAAGGTCGCTGGAGAATTACACAACCCAAATGGCATCCTTTTGATGGCGAATGTCCCATAAGGGCAAGTGAAGGTGGTCTTCCGGTGCTATAGAGATTTGATTGTAGCCCGAATACCCATCAAGAAAGCAATACCAGCCCTTACCAGCAAGACGATCAACATCTGATCCATGAACGGCATTGGGAAGTGATCTTTTTATGTCCATGCGTTTAGTTTATGGTAGTCCATGCACACTATCCAATCAATCACCGTCCTTATTGGAATAAAATCATTCTTTGTGTTTGGAACCACGATGATTCCCCCTTTCTTGGGCATACATTGAACAGGACACACCCAGCTACTATCTACAATGGGGTATATGACTCCAACATTCAACCATTTGATAATTTCCTTTTTCACGACCTCTTGCATAGGTGGATTTAGTCTCTTTTGGTGCTCAATACTTGGTTTGTTGTCCAGGATTAGTTGGATTTTATGAGAACAATGCCAGGAGGAATCCCAATAATGTCCGCAATAGTCCATCCAATAGCCCGCTTGAACCTCTTCAACACAGAAACTAATGCCTCTACTTGTACCTCACTCAAATCTGCCGCAATGATTACCAGTAAAGCGCCATCTTTCCCCAAGAATACATACCTCAAATTCTATGGCAGAGCCTTAAGTTCCAATTTTAGAGCTTCTTCCACAGACGGTTTTGCGGGTGGTGAGTCGCGATTCTTCATATCTAGCTCCAATTTCTTTGGTTTGGAACGGAATTTGAACCTGTCAAGTGCGGCGACTAATTCATCATAGTCTTCATTACCATCACCCTCAAAATTCATCATTACCGCTGCCAGTGCATCAACACCCAACCTATCTTCAATAGAAACTTCAGAACCTCGCTCCACAATATAATTCACCCTTGATACTGACATGAGATTGCTTTCCTGCTTCATAGACCTGCAGATATTGAAAGTTACCTCTTCATTATTCAATTGGAACTTCATATGCCCTCTCTCCATAACGACCAAGGCACACCCAGTAGAAAGGAATGGTCTCCCTATGATGATGGGAACCTCAAAATCAACCTCGCAATCAAGTATCATAAACTCCGCCGGAAAAATGAATAACTCCACTTTCACAAGGACGTCTTGGAGAACACCAATGGGCTTCTTCAAAGTTCTATTAGCCATGAGTAGTCGCATCATAGTCGGTTTTGGAGCCCCTAAACCCAACTTCTTGTAGATAGACAATGGCATCAGATTAATGCTAGCACCCAAATCACACAACGCCTTCGTAAAATGCAACATTCCAATGGTACAAGAAATAGTGAAAGCTCCAGGATCCTCTTTCTTTTGCACAAGTGACCTAGTAGATATGGCACTGCAATGTTGCAACCTCTCATCATTCTCAAAACTAACAGCCCTCTTTTTGGTCACCAAGTCTTTCATTAATTTAGCATACCCAAGCATTTGCTCCAAAGCTTCTATCAACGTAACATTGATGGAAAGTTGCTTTAACATAGTTATGAACCTGCGGTATTTACCCTCTTTGGTCTTTTTCACCAATCTTTGTGGGAATGGAGGCAGAGGTCTA
The DNA here is from genome assembly GCA_029582685.1 of Solanum piurae. Classification (NCBI taxonomy): domain Eukaryota; kingdom Viridiplantae; phylum Streptophyta; class Magnoliopsida; order Solanales; family Solanaceae; genus Solanum; species Solanum piurae. The sequence goes on from JAJOOO010005961.1 coordinate 24,298, forward strand.
GGCATGCGAATAACTTTTTGGGTCACCTCCGCTTCTTTCTCTGTAGCATTTTTCGACTCTCCAGTAACCTCAATCTCATTCTCATCTTTTTCGACCACAATTTCAACCTCAGAAGGCATAGGGGGATTAATGGTCTATTTACCTCCATTAGTAGTGACTTCCATACAATGCCCATCATTTTTCGAATACTGGATGGTGTTACTAGGAAGTGTACTCTGACGTGGATTTGCATTGGTGGACAACTAACTAAACTGCTGCTCAAGTTGCTTGATAGACAGTGAATGGGCATCAACTTTTTGACCTATTCTAGACAAGTCATTTTGCATCTCTTTCATATTCTCATCAGTTCCATCAAACCTCTTCATCATCTTCTGCATCATTTTCTCAATTCTTAATATACTACTACCATTCTCTCAATTACCAGGAGGAACATAGGGCCCAGCCTTTCCATTCATGTTGCCATAGTTGTTTCGATTGTCGTTGGTGTCGCGATTGTAGTTCCCATCTCGGACATAGTTTCCCTTATGGTTGTTGTTACCCTCACGATTGTAGCTTCCATAGTTCCAACCTTGGTTTCCTTGACCTTGGCGCCAATTATTCGAGTTGGAACCTTTGGTGTTGGTTCGTAAACCCCCCATCTAATCATTTACCAAGTACGCATCCTCCTCATAGTTGCACTCCTCAACTGGTGGTGGTGGAGACCTAGTCAGATAATTCACCGCATTTACCTTTTCCGCATTCCCACTCATATGCTTTAGTACCAAACCTAATTTTGTTCTCATCTGTGTCATTTCTTACCGAATGTCATCCTTGGCTTGGTTGGGTGCGGCTTGAACAGCGAATGTGGTCCTATTAGTGTTTGCCTTTCTAGTGCTCCAGGCTTTGTTGTTTTGGGAAATCTGCTCAAGCTTCTCAGCTATCTCCTAAAAGGTGCACTCACAATACGATCATCTAGCAATAGTATCAAGAACATCCCTTCCATTGTCATCCTACCCTCTATAGAAATACTCTTTCAATGACTCATCATCAATGCGGTGATTTGGAACATTTCTGATGAACCCAATTAACTTATCCCAGGAACAGTTGATCGACTCTCCTGGTAGTGCTGAGAAGTTGTTCAATTTACCCTTATGATTGAGCTTTTTGGACACTGGAAAGTACCTCGCTGTAAAGACCTTATGCACCTGATCCCATGTGTAGATCAAATTATATGGTAACTCAGAAAACCATACCGCAGCATCACCGGTTAATGATAGTGGGAAGATCCCCAGGACTATAACATCCATATCTAACTCTGGTAGCCCAACACAACTTTTACACACACTGGAAAGCTTATCCATATGAACATAGGGATCCTCTGAAGCCAACCTAGCCAACAACCCTCTCGTTGTAAGCATATGTATCAAATTGCTAGTGACCATGAATGTGTGACCTAGAAGTAGAGATGGAAGAACAAT
>JAJOOO010005962.1:0-18050 GCA_029582685.1 Solanum piurae
TTCTTCATTTTCAGCCTGAGATTTTGAATTCGATCTTTAGGAATGAATCTTTTTTGAGAAACTTACAGAAATCTCATTAATTAGTTTAAAAACTAGCTACTTAGATATACGGTGGTTCGCAATATTACGAATCTTATCAGATTTTGGTGCGTTCAGATACGTTCATATATGTCTATATACAATATGTATCTAGGGGTACTGGCAAATTCGGTATAATTTGCTCTAAATACACTGTATCCAAGTGGATTCATATGTATCTTAGATATATATACAAATCTCATTCACATCACTCACATCTCGCTCGTCACTCTCCTATAATCCATATCCCAGATATATGTGAATCACACCAAATACACATATTACATGTATCTAGTGTGTATCTAGTGTATTGATTCACATGTATTTAGGATATCTAGACAAATCTCGTTTGCCTCCCTCTTGTGTTCGCTCGTCTCTCTCCAATTTCAATGAATCTGAAAGTAAAAACATGTATCTAACTTGAAATCGGATATGAAATTATTAATTAGTAATATAAAATATAATCATTTCAAATTATAGAGAAAATTGATAAATATAATAGAAATATTTGTGTAGTTAGATAGTTTTTCCATTTAGTTTGGGGGGGGGGGGGAGGATATTATGAGCCTACTCAATACAATTTTCAAATTAAGAGTTAGTGAGTTTTAGATACCGATTACCAAAAAAACCAATAAAAATAAATAAATGATATAAAGGTATTAATACCAAGTGTACTTGGAGATTGAGAACACTAGAACATGGAGGAATCCAAAGTCTTGAGTGAATTGTCTCTTTGTCCTCTTCATATTTGTTACTATTAATAATAATAATAACTACAAAAAATGTGGACTATGGTAAGCCACCTTTCAATTTAAGGTACTCCATAATATCATGTGGTGTCTCTCCACCTGTTTTTTGATTGGGTAACACAATAAGAGGTATTGTTTGGTAATTAGGAACAAATTATTTCAGACTTAATGATGCTAGAATAAGTTACTCAATGACTATCATATATCTCCAACCAAACGTAGAATTAATGCAAATATTAGCTAAAAATGGAAAAGATTCATAAATGTGAAAATGAATAATGAATTCTCGAAAACCCCCATCATATGACCTAAATCCGCTCTTATTATATATATTTGCTGTAATACTCGATACAAATAAGTTTTGAATGAGAGGGAAGTAGTGATGATGAAATGCAACACGTGATAGAACATATGAATAATGTAGTGTACTAAAAAAGTTAAAAAGGAGACAAGAAATTGACGTAAGTCAGTAGATTTCTTGAACAAAAGTTAGCAAACAGATGAAATAAAAAAAAGGACGATTCTTTTTTAATTTGATTTGATTATGATTTTTGAACAAATACTCATCACTCATACTGTATACACAAAAATGCATGAAACATGTCAACACACAAACTTCAAAACGGCAACCAAATTGTTGCTCTCTAACTTAAAATTCATTATCATCTTTTGTTCTCTACCATGAAAACAACCATTTTTTGGTTTGTAGCTTTTTCTTTTTTAGGTTATGATTTTTTTGGTTCTGCTTAACAAATTTTTTTTAAAAAAAAGTCTTTGTTTTGGAAAATTCGATAGGTAAAGTATTTGTTGTGTATCGGATGTAAAATTATTTTGAATATTTTAAGACAGTGATCAACATGTTTAATTAACCACAATTGAATTGCAACAATTGGATTGAATAAATGCTGTTCGTTAGATATAAATTCTAACTTTTGCCTATAAAGCAAATGTTTAGGATATATTTCATGATAGTGAACTTGTTTAACTATCCACAAGTTCTGCCTAATAGACAAAAGTTAAAACTTCTATCTAATGGACAACAAACACTCTTTCTAGCCAATTTTTTCAACAGGTCATTTTCTTAAAGTATAATTTACACAAATCACGTATTGTTAAGATCTAATTATATTATTTTCTTATTTTTTTTCCAAATTATAATTCTTAAAATTTATGAATTTCGGATACATCATTGACTTCCATATACATTAACAGACATCCGGATACATAGGAGAGTATGTATCAGAGAGGGGAGGGGAGGGATGTATCCGAGAGGAAAGAGAGGGGGATCGAAATGTATCAGTGAGAGAGGAGTGATGTATCCGGGATGAAATTTTTGAAAATATTTAATTGATAGAAAATTCTAGAGATTATGGTAAAATAAGATGTATATTTAAATAATTTTTCTTTTCCTAAATAAAAAATATTAGTCAGAGGACAAAAATTTCAAGACCAACCATTTTACCACAGTAAGCGTAATTTTCTGCTTTTTGGGAATATTATTGTAATCATCACTGTCCTATATTAATCGATCAGAATTATATTTTTGTCATATAACTCAAATTTACATCCCATTCTTCAGGGTGGTCAGTTTCTCATACACATGTATTCGCAAGATTAATTCGAATTTCTGCAATATGATCTATTAAAGAGAAAACACTTCCTATTAGAAAACATTTCATTTATAAGGTTCGAACTTAAAATCTCTGATGTGGAAATATAAGTACCATTAGACCATAAACCTTAGTGAATTTACAACTTCTAAGAACAAATGGACAAGCTAAGAAATAAACAAGAGAACTCAGAGATGAAGCAAATTTGCACATCAGAATAAGACTCTTTGAGACACTTTTTTACCACATCATAAGTTACAGGAATTTGCTTCATTCTTCACCCTTTTTTTCCAGCCACATTCCTTCCCTTTTTTTTCCAATTATAGAAAAGGGAAGAGGGGCAGGGATCAATATGCATGTGATAATTTTATATATCCTATTCACCTGAATTTCTAACAAAACCGATCGAAACATATTATGACATGATGGATGAAACACCTCGTGGAAACAGGTTAAGCCAATATCCAGAAACCGGAGGATGTTCTTGTATACACTTCATTCATCTTTGTTTGATAGTTCATGTCTTCTCCTCTGTCCTACCTCTACTAGTAATGTTAGAAGAGCTTCACAAACTTGAGATGCATCAGCCTCCGTCGGGTTATCATTTAATTCAGAGTATACCATCCAAGCATGATCCAGTTTCCGTTTTGGCCTAATCACCACCGACCCAGGGACTTCTGCATCACAACAAGTAACAAGCCCATCGCTCTTCTCACCATACCTGATCTGAAGAAGCTGGGCACATGCAGCCATCACAGCACCAAGAGGCATCACCACTGGGAACGTAGTTGCAGGTTGGGCAGTGGAAAATGTGGGCAGTTCTGCATGTGCCACACGAGATAATGTGGCTAAAACTGCTGGAGAAATACTGGCTTCCGTTCGGAAGGAAACAACAGGAAGCTCCCTTGGCAAATGGTATTTACTCAAGAATTCCTTCCTCCTCTCATAAGTCAAATCTTCCAAAGCTAGCAAGTCCCCCTTCAAAACAGCAGCAGATATTAGAATACCTAACACAAAATGCAAACACTCAGCAAGAAAACAATTCCTCATATATCTGACATGTGAAGCTTGGGATGTTTGGATTTTTTTTTTCGTTTTGCTTACTATAAGCACCAGAAAATCAACCATCATGCTAAGAACATCCAAGTCAAGAGATAGGTGTGTTTCAGGAACATCCAGAATGTAAATCTTGATGCGGAAGTATCTGGACATTCAACCCATAAAAGGCAATGTGTAGAGTAGCTTAGGACTATCATAAACCTGTTAGGGATAGTTGCTATGAAACCCTCCCACACGTGTAACTTGATCCTAGGGTTTATGCATGGATTTGAAAACCTTTTGTCTCTTTTCTAGGAAGGAGTCGCGAGGCTAACGAAGAGGCTTGTAAGTTCTGAGAAACAACTGAACATGTAGCAGATACAGGAAGTAATCTCAACAGGATAAGGAATGAGGTTAGAGTAAGTTAGTGACTCGATGGGCTGAATTGAGAAAGAAAAACCCAGAGAAATCTAACAAATAGAGAAAAAATGATCCTAAAAACAAGTTCTCCAAGTTTGACTCTACCATCATGAAAACGAATCAAAGCATCCAACCCAGAACAATAAAACTAATGAGAAGTGTAGCACAGAACCATTGTAAATCCTTTTCAGCTAACGCAATCGATGATGAACAGGTGACATATTATCTCACACTTTTCAAACAGTGTTTCTGCATTGAAAAGGAGGAGGAGAAAGTCCAGAACGGCAACAACTTACATATACAATATTATGTCATATACAACGGATACACATTACATACACTGCTTACATGGATGCAAGTAAATATATAACCATAATAAGTAACAAAGAAAAACTTAATGTTACTCCAACTATATACTCTACTTCTCTTGTCCTGCATCTTTTGTTAAATGTCATATAATATAACTTTGAAGAAAACTGTAAGTTGCAGGTTCACATCACTTACAGGTCTTATCAGCGTAAGCCATGACCTTTATCATGAACAACGTTATTTGAAACTTTCATAAGGGATCTCTTGACTCATCTAATTTTCTCTGAAACAAGGATGAGCAGATGTTTCTCAATTTTTTTCAGCCACTTCATCAGTCAGTCAATGTAGCTTGTTGGACCACACAATCTGCTATCCATGTCTTATAGGAGAAGGTTACAAGTGATCATTCCAAAAACAGAAAACAAGTGTTTTTTTCTGTTTATAATTCCTTAAAACAAGTTGTTCCAAGCTTAGCCACCAAAAAATTTACAACTAGCTTCTGATAATTTTTGAGTCAATGCTGGGAGCTTAATATACTGTCAAGAAATCACTATTCATGGTTGTATATAACCATCTTCAAGCAGTAAAGATCTATAACTAGGCCATATATATAGTAACAGCCTTCCGTTAGAAGCCAATCATATGCATGAAGCTACTAATCCATCGTAATAACAAGTGAGATATTCCAGAATAATGTCAAACCCTGATGACACTGTTTTAGTTCTAAAATCTGGTTGGTTCATTTTTAAACAGTAAATTAATTAAAAAATACCTTATTTCTTTTATCCCAAAGGTTTGAAGAACAATACCTGAATAGCTCACTGATACTTCCTTACCAAAATACCCTACAGCGTTCTGCATAATCTCTCTGACAATATAGGCTTACACAGCCCTTTCCAGAACGGAGTAAGAGGATGAAGAAAGTTTATATTGAAATTCCTTCCAACCCCTCATAATCTCTCTCTCTCTCTCTCTCTCTCTCTCTCATACACAACAGACAATACCGATTTACTTCTGCTGTCGTGTCAAGTTTTAAAATAATCTCCAACACCACTCCTTTTTCTCTTTTTCCCATCACTTGTTGTACACACTTTCTACAAAAAGCCCAACATCCATGAATAGTATTAACACAAATTTAGCTCCCAGCTATTACTATACAGCAGAGGGGCAAGTGTACACACATAAGAAAGGAACCATACAGTACTTTTTGATGCACATTACACACTCAAGAAAAAGCCTTCAAAATGGATGTCAGTTTACTTATATCTGGCCTACAGGATCTCCTCCTCCAAAGACCCCAATAATTAATTACCTCCTAATAACAGGAAGAATAAAGGCAGACCACTAAATTATCTTGGACGAGGCCTCAAATTCTGTAAGTGCCTTGGTGCCTTTTCAGATTTCATATTTTGACGACCTAACTTCAGTAGAGATCTACACTAAATTATTGCACGCCCACAAGTACCTCAAGTTTGAGCTTTCCTTGAACATCAAGCCATACTTCCATTGTTGTCTTGGCTGCCATTCCAATTACTTTCTTAGGTTTCCAACACAATCTTTACCTTTAACTTCTTCTGTTTCCCCAAAAAACAAAATTCAAAAGATCTTTGACAGAAAACAAACACACATCACAGGGATCTTGCATATTACTCTTCTTTGTACACGTTGACCCACAGCGTGAAAGAGAGAATTACTCTACAACTACTGATGATGTTAAGCATGACAGAAACTTCATCTGATCGTACAATATTGGGACAGAAAACAAGACAATCCGACACTAGAAGAATAGATTCACATCAATAACAGAGAACGCGACAACTAGAGGATATACCTTGATTACTTTACAGATGAGGGTCTCCATAAGCTTGCGAATGTTTACATAATCACCAAGTTGTCCTTCTCGTAAAATGTCTGAAGCAATTGGACTTCCACCATATGGACTTTGTGCTAAAACCAGCCCTCCAACCTTATCTTTCAGATCAGTCCAATACATGGACAGAGCAGCTGCTGCATCTACTCCTCCTTTACTGTGTCCAAGAAGCAAGACACGTTTCCTGGAACCCCAATAAATTTCTTCAATGTAATCTTTAATTTCTCTCGCATTCTTCTCCACACAGGCCTGCTTATCTTATGTTAGGTAGTCTCACAGAAAGCAGTAAGCTGCACACATGGTTTACAAACAAGAAAAATACCTATACCTCACTATGAATTTTGGCTATATGACAAGTGAGCCCCATTTTTGAAAAGCTTGTTTTTGTATTGACAAAATAAAGCGGTCCATGATTGCTAAAGAGACCTGCATAGAGAAGAGAAGACCAGTAAATATCAGGACATCTCCTACTAAAGATGATTAGCTTGCTCATATCTTAAAAGACACTTTGAACGGTAAGATCAATTTTCCAGCATCCCCCTAATAAGTAATAACTACTCCCTCCGTCCCAATATTGTGGCACGATTTCCTTTTTCGTCCGTCCCAAAAAGAATGTCACCTTTCTATAATTAGAAATAATTTAACTTTAAGATTCCCCTTCTACCCTTAATAAAATGATTTATTTCAAATTTTTCCCTTCTTTCTTAAACCTTGTGTCAAGTCAAACGGTGTCATATAAATTGGACCGAAGGACGTAATAATTAAAAGGTCCTGAGTAAAGCATGACCCTAAATATGGTTAAAGACAAGTGCAGGCAAATCTGGGGAAAATAATCCACAGAGCTGTACTGACACAAGCGAGTGTTGGCACAGTACAACTGATAAGCTTTCCATAAATTCTTTGAGGCAGATCTAATTTCAAATTTTAACCATTTTGGTTTGTTTACAATCACTATTGATGGGAAAAGGGTGTTTTTACCTGGAACTAACAAGTAAACCATTGAATTTGGTAATCCATGTAGACCATGCCTGACAAAAAGAGATCAGAACAAATCAAATTGTGTCCGAGTTGGCAGTTGCAGTCAATTTACACATCAAGTGGTGTTTTTACCTAATATCATCAATGATTTCCACAAATCTATCAGTTTGATCATCAACTGGAGGCATATGTGAAGCACGTTGTAGCCATCCAATATCATCAGCTGACCCACGAACTGTCCTTCTCACCCTCTCTATAAGACTAAAAACAAAATGCAAAAATCATGAGGAGAAGCACTTCAATAAGCGCACGAATTATACGAACGGGTAGAACTACCAATACCACCTGTTCCTTAAAATCAGTAGAATAAAAAATAGAGAAGTCCTTAGACTGCAAGAAAGGAATATAACAGCTTCCAAGATTCTCTAACTTGACTTCTATTATAAAAAAAAAACAGCATCTATGTAGTTTCAGTTATCAATGTGACAATGACTATCCATACATATGTATAACAAGCATATGACGGGCAATTTAACATGCCAACTTGAATCTATTCAGATAATCGTACCCTTGGAAAATGGAAATGCCATTTGGGCTGGTATTCCTTGATAAAACCTGTGCACTGGAACCCTCAGATAGGTCCTCCGAGTTTGTGGCTGCATTACCACTTTGGGATGATTTTCTAGATAAGGTCCTGCTTAATCCTTCATGGAGAAGTGGAGCATCAACAGATGATTGAGATGCTTTACAAACAGCTAAATCACTTCCACTTGACGAAGCAGTATTTAAGGCCGGGGATCCTCTACTTTCGCCAGAACCAAATGTAACCATCTCCTGGCCTCCTAAGCCTCTGGAGGCAGGTTCTGCTACAGTTGGAAGCAGGAAAAAACATCATGCAAGCACTAAATTGGTAACCCACCACAGTTCATCAAATTCTAGAAGAATCAGAAAGCAATTTGCTCACACCGGAGTTACAACAACATACCCAATGTAGTCACACCAGAGTTCATGAGTTAATATCATGTCAACTATATTTATGACCATGCAGCATCTTATGTCGAAGGGGAAAAGGAAAAACGGAAAGAAAAGCTTAAAATCTCAATTCCTAATATGTAGTGCCCCAACCTAAAAATCTAGTGATACCAAGATACACTGTTGCAATTCAAAACAGATATGATCCAAGTATGCAAACAAAAGAATAAGACACTCATTTTCACTTACTTAAAGGATAAACACTAACTTTCAATCATGTCACTCTAAGTAGTAAAAAATCAACAGTTTCACATGTCCCATTAGCTTTCGCCACAAAATTCAGCATGGGAAGTCTAACCTGGAAGATATTACTTGGATACAATTGGCAATAAATTCAGAAAGGGAACTTTTTCTCTTAATATTCTAAGACAATAAAAAGAAGACTTTAAAAGGTTGAAATTCTAAAACAATGCAGTATACAAAACCTTAATGGATCAAAAACCACCTAACGACCTATCTCAACCAATAATCATTAAATGAACACAGGAAATAAATTTACTAAGGTCAAAGAAAGGGAATACATGAAAAGGTTCATGAAGCTCACCAGAATAATCCATGAAACAGCGAGTAAATAAAGATGTCGTCTCAGAAAGATAGGAAGCAGCATCATTGAGAGCCGGCACAGAGGTAAGTAGCTGAGGGATAACCCTATTGTTTCGTAAAGAGCTGTCATTTGCCTGGCCAAATAAAGGGGACCGCATGAAGTTCAAATAATAAAAGACAAGAAAAACTTTCAGAAAGTTAGGGACCAAATGCTTCAGAGTTGTACATAGAGATTATCAAAAAACATGTACACTTGAAAAAGAAGATAAAAGCCAAGTAATATCTAATAGAAGTTGATAACTTTAGCCCTTAGTTCTTGGACAAATTGCTGATATCCGACCATAGTCCAAGTCCGCATAAATGGTAGTGACCTTGCCATGTAAGTGAGAGGAAAAGCAAAAATGTCAAATGTAGGTAGGGATGATAATGGGCCAAACTTCTGCAGTTATGCTTATCTAGTCTGCCTGTACATATGGGGCTTGGTGTTGTAGAATTGTGGATTTGGCAATAAAGAGGAGATGTGGGCACTGTTGGTATTCTTAACCACTCAGTTCTCCACCACAGTTTCTCCATTCCTTTGCAAATCCTGTTTGACCTAATTTCACATCAACAGAGGGGGTTGGGTATACAGGATTGGCCTTTGGTTACGGTTGCCTAGCATGGCTTAAGTTATTAGTTGAAGCTTGAAAAGTCACTTACCTAAAATCAGAACTATTATTGTCACAGCACGCAAACCTAAGCAGTTAGCTAGTGGAATGAAACAACAGGATGTCAGTATGTTATGAACAATTTAGAGGGTACACAATATATTTTGTGCAAATTTTGTCTCTCGACTTCATTACGAAGATTAATACGATGAATATCTTACACCAGGACTATCGAAAACTTCTATCCCAACCAGGGGCTAATTACAAAAATGTTCCATATAAGAAAACATCATGACAAATGCATACGCGAAGTACCATTAACTGATCCAAGAACCCCTGGATCAACTAAAACCATAAAGACCTGCCTTTTTCGCACTTAAGTTTCAAACATACAACACGAAACACAATATCCCCATAATTAGCTTTACACTACACATACTGCTGTATTCAAAATGAAACTCCTTGGAGAATTTAAACATTGGTACTTCTATTTAGCATAAAACTGGCAAAAAAAAAACATTAAAGGAAGGTTTTTTTCCCAATAAATTAGTAATCATGGGTGAAAGCATCTTACCACAAAGGGCACCCTCGACTCCTGGGTTGTATTGTTACTCCCCTCCATATTATAAACTCACAGCTAATAAAGCAAACAAATTAAATTGAAGTCATAAACCAAAATTTAAGTAACAAATATGAAAAACCATCAAAAGGGGGCGGATGATCAAACATAAAACTTGCAAAAATGATATCTTTGATATAAAAAAAATCATAAAATTTGAAATACATCAAAAATACCTTCAAAAAACTAAATCAATCAGCAGAAGAGATTGAAATGAGCTTTGGCAATTTTACGATTCTGAAAAAACGATTTTTTAAATTATTTTTTTTACCAAAAAATAAAAAATTGTAAATAGGAGGCTTCGAGAATGATAGAGAAAGAGTAAATTACTTAATTGCAAAGCAATACCAAAATTAACGAACACTCCATTGAAGAGAAAAACGGCCGAAATTCTTTGAAACGTCGTCGTATAGAAATTATACGAAGAAAACGACGGGCATTGACGGTTATGCTTAGCGGAAATGAAGATCGTGCACCGCCCTATTTTTGGGCTGGGCCACATAGGATTTTGATCCAACTAGTTTTTCCACAACAAAAAAAGAAGAAGAAAAAAAACTAGCTAGTTAGACAAATATTATTTACTAATTCTTCTTATAGTTTGAAATAATTACATATTCTTTCATTAATTAATAATTTTATACCAGATTTCAAGTCAGATACATGTATTTTTGCTACCAGTTACACTAAAATAAGGATAGGTGAGCAAGAGAAGGAGAGAGGATATTTTGCTACCAGATACACTAAAATAAATGAGAGGCGAGTGAGATCCCTAGATACATGTGAATCACACTAGGATATCTAGTACTGGGATACCATAGACAGAGAGAGTGGCGAGCGAGAGATGACATAGGCGAGAGAGGAGAGAGGGGAATGAGAGATTCAAATACATGCGAATTCACTTGGATATCGTGTATATAAAATAAATTACACCTAATTTTATCCTCATGTATTCGAAATACATGTATCTAGATGTATCTGGACGTATCATATACATACATCTGAAATCAAAAAATTGATAAAATTCGTAATATTACAACTAGTATGAATTTAAGTAAATAGCGCTTAAACTAATGGGATTCTCTAAGTTCTACTCATAACTAGTTTTTTCAAATTTATTTTTTGTTTCCACAAAATTATTTTTTCTTATTGAATACCACTTCCAAAAGAATAAAAGAGACATGTTAGCTATAATAAATAAATAAAATAGAAAAAAAGAAGTTAATATGTTAATTTAAAGAGTTTAATTTTTTTGTATATTCGTATAGCTAGTGAACTAGTTAAATAGAATGTATATAAATGGTAAATCTTAACAAACATGTAAACATTGTTGCACTATTATTAAACAAATTTAACATCCTTTTTCCATGAATAATGTTCTTCCATATTTCCAACAACATAAAATTGCATGAGTTATGAAACTCATGTCTTTCTTATTCTTAGCTTCATATAAAAATGAAAAAAGTAAAAACATATCTTCCGTTCCGTCTAAAAGACAGTAAAAGGAAAATACATAACCTTATAACAAATTAGAGACTCCTAAGGAGTATGCCTTCAAAAGTAATGCCAGGACCAAATGCTAATGCAAGTCCCCATTCTTCACCACCATCTTTCTTATTCTTCATCTCTTCCCTCATATTCTCAATCACATAAAAAATAGTATTGCTACTCACATTACCAAAATCCATCAATGCCTTTCTGCTACAATTCAATTTCTCATTTTGTAACTTCATTGTCTTCTCCAATCTGTCTAGTATAGCCGGTCCACCGGGATGAACAGCCCAAAACAAGTCGTTGTAATTACCTCCCTTCAATTCATCATTCTTCGCTATCAATTTCTTGCAAAATTCTTCAATATTGTCCTGAATTTTCTCAGGAAGGTCTCTACCTAATTTGAAGTTTATCCCTTCATCAGTAAGTCGTCCATCGATCACATTCTTTGTCCCTGGTAAGAATTGTTGCATCGCGAAATTCAGCTCAATGAAAGGGGACTCTGTTCCAACAATTGGCTCTGTTCCAATTATGACAGCAGCAGCTCCATCACCGAAAAGTGCAGCACCAACTAGATCGTATGGTCTAGCGTTATTAGGTGGCCTAAAACCAAGAATTGTAGTTTCAGAAGTTGTTAACAAAACTCTGCTTCCTGGATTGTTTTCAGCTATATCTTTGGCAACTCTAAGCCCTGTCACACCACCATAACATCCTAAAAAGTAGAGCATTACGCGTCCAACGTCACTCCTCAATCCAAGCTCAGTTGAGAGATGAAGATCACCTCCTGGTAAGCGTATTTCGCTTGATGAAACATAAACAATGTGAGTGATTTCATCAACTGATCTTCCCCATTCCTTGATACAAGCTAAACTTGCTTCTTTTGCCATTTCAACTACTGCTGGATTCGCAATTTCTAGCCTTTGATTTATTGTTGGTGTGCCTTCAGTTGCTAGTTCTGGATACTTTTCCAAGATTTCTTTCGACATCACTGTGTATCTTGTCTTCACAGTAGTAGTTTTGCCTACATTCAAAAACAGGATAGTTTATCTGCTGCAACATGTTAAAATACACTATAGGTAAATAAGACAGTTTACCTGCTACATAATTTCATGATATATAAGTTAAAAGCATGTAACATTAATAGAAGTAAATTTTTGCTTACAAAGGCGCTCCAATTTCTCCTTAATTCTCAAATCTTTACAATTAGTGTCGCGCATGTAGCCTTCAACCAAACAATCCTGAGGGACGAGTTGTGGAGGAAGAGCCTTGCCCATGGCAAGAATAGTGGCTTTTCCTGGAGTAGGAAGGCGTCGTGATGGTTGAAAAAAGTGGTTAGATGCACCATTAACATTCTTGTTGTTTTGAGACATATTGTTCTAAGAGTATGTGACTTAAGATTGCTCTTGTTATGATGAAATCTTTTGTATGAGATTCTTACAAACATGTTGGATGAAGATGTATAAATGGTGAGATAAATTTGTTGTTTGGAGAAAAGTTGGTTTAATTGTGTTGGGAGAACTATTGGCATGACAAAATTTAAAAATAGTACATGCTTTAACAATGAGGTAGATTTTACATATTTCATGATTGAGTTCTTGTAGATGGTTTAATTTGTGAGAAGATATAAATAATATGAAAGCAATCTTTTTCCCTTCTTTCACCTGTTTTTTCCTTTTTCTAATTTTCTTGTGTTGTTCAAGATTTTCCACTTAAGTCATATATATTTTTTCAAATGTTATAATTGTATAAATATTTTTTGTTGTCTTCTTATTTTCATTTCTAGATATTCATTGCTTATTTTCTTTTAGAAGTTACTAGCTATAATCAAAGTTAATTTATCTGCTTAGCATGTATCTGATATAGCAATATAACAGAAATTGTAATATCGAAAATTCGTCTATCATTTGCACTAGAACAATCACCAATAATACGATATAATACAGTGGGCCAAGTGGGGAAGCATAAAGTAAAATTGGGCTGTGCCCATGCTGCTCGTGTTGGGCCCTTCTAGTGAGGCCCGTCTCCAACATAACTTCATGCAAAAGCAAAAGAAGTAATTTAATCCTTTTAGGAAATATTAAGGCAAATATGTAATATATATTTACTATATATAGTTTTAGTTTTTAAAAAAATTATGATTTATAGCTATAGTTAGAATTTTATAGCAAATTGCTCTCCCTCCTTCCCTCCCTCACCTCTCTCTTTTCTCTATGCAATTCAACTATAAATTATAACAGTCAATGATACAAATACAAATAGTAAC
The DNA here is from genome assembly GCA_029582685.1 of Solanum piurae. Lineage (NCBI taxonomy): Eukaryota > Viridiplantae > Streptophyta > Magnoliopsida > Solanales > Solanaceae > Solanum > Solanum piurae. Next base: position 13,645 of record JAJOOO010005962.1, read on the forward strand.
ACAAACACACATGGTAAAACATATATGCAATACATAAGGCAATGGATAAATCTATTTTATAACGGATGAATCAAATGCACATAAATACAAATACAATTTGTTATGAATTACAATAATGATACAATACAATTGTATTCGTTAATACAGTTGATATAATTGATTTACATCAACAAATTGAATACAATAGTTTTTAAGACAATTGTATTCACTCATACAAATCAATAGTATTCATTATATTCATGGTACAATTATCGATCAGATATACAAAACAGTTATATCTCTCTCTTCTCTCTCCCAAAACTTACTTGTCTCTTTCCTCTCTCTCACAATCTCGCTCACATCTCTCCTCCTTATAGTAGCTAGTATTTTATGCAAATCAATTATATCAATTATATATGGGATACAATTACCGATTAGATATACAAATTAATTATATATTTATATAAATGGTTAATTATAAATATTCATATTTACTGTTACCGTTAAATAATCTAATGACAATTATATTATTGCTGCTAAATCCTTTATTTTATGAAGCTAGTTAGCTGAGCTTGGTTTTATCTTATGAGTAGTTATGATGTCCAATCTAACTGCACTTAAATAATTGAACTTTGTCTTTTGTATGAACAATCGTTTAACAAATAATATTTGACTCGATTAAGCAAAAAAAAATGCACCAAAATATTAATTAGTGGAGTACGTAATTTTAAGGGAAATCATGCGGATATGTAAATCATAGTTAATTAGTTAACACAATTATAGTTTGAATTAATTATCATTCGTCACTAATTTTTAGGCAAAATTATGCCGCCGAGTTTCAGTTATATAAACGTGTAGTTTTCAGAATTTGTATAACATAATTTGTATAACTTTTATATAATGTAATTTGTACAATATAATTTATATAACTGTTTAAAGATTAGATGTTTGTGTTTGTATAAATCCGTTATTTCAAGTTTATACAAAAATAAATACAAATCAATTGATACTAACCAGTTTATACAAATACAAACGAAAATAATTCAATTATACAAATACACGAGAATTATATAACATATAAACATACACGCGAATTATACAAACAAGGTCATCCATAACAGCTTAAATTATAGCTACAGTCCGTAAATACGCAAACTATAGCTAAAGAGCCTAATTAAGATTATTATAATGATATTTGCGAAATTTTCTCTAATTTTAATAAGGGGAGATTTTCGACAAGATAAATATGATAATTAAATATGAGCATATCAAACAAATAATATTAAAAAACTAACCACATTTAAGTTGTTCACGATAAATTAATACACTGGACGCTAAATTATTTGTTGTTTGACGTTATATATTTTACGATAATCAATCATATTTAAGCATATCTTGCTGATCAGTGATCATTAGTTGAATAGACATGCACTAATATTTAAGCTTAATCTTATGATTAGCTTAATCAATGCTCAATCATTCTTTCCTTAATTAACTCTTTAGTACTCAAGTTAATAATGCATCCTAAAATAATAAATATAATATATCATGACCTAATGAATGAGCACTTAACTTAATACCCATCCATATCAAATACAGGTGGTACTTGACCAACCATTTTTTGTTTTAAAATCTAATGTGTTAATTAACATTAATTTAGATTCACAGCGCAAAATATTTACTATAATAAATTTTAGTGTTCCTTATCAAAATAATTCATTTTCCATAGGCCAGAGCTCGAATTTTGAGATCTCGAGCAAAAGTTCGTTCATGACACCAAGAAATCAGTAGCGTACATAAACTTTTGTGTAATCGTGACTTGCTTATTATCACAATTCAACAGCTTATTGGATGTTTGTTACACGTAATTCATGATATGTATCGTATTATATTATTTAGTTTGTTTTAAATAATGCATTTTAATCTATTAGTTATATGCCTGCAAATATGTATTTATAATAGAGATAAGTGTCAAAACCATATCTGAACTATCCCTCTTTTTTTTAGTTTCTTACCTAAACTATTGAGAGTGTAAGTTTCATATTTAAACTATCACTTATTAGTTCGAGAAACACACATATCTCTCTTATAACACTCTCATCATGGTGTGTGTAATACACACGCTCTTTTCTTTTAAAAATTGTCACATCACATTCCACGTGGACAAATTATTCCACCTTGACAAAAATTAAATAATTTTTTAATATTTAGTTAAAATTAAAGATTAGAAAATTATTATCCCAAAAAAATACTATTTTTTTTTTATAAAATGAAATGTAAAATATTTTTCTTTCCCCACTCCATCACTTTCTCTCACCGTACCCCTCGCCCATGTTTTTAGTTTTTTTTTGTTTAAATTTCTTTTATAAAAGTATTTAGTTTTTTTAACTCCCCCCTCGCCCTCAAATACTAATTTAGATATTATTTTATTTCTTAAAAAAAATAATTCTACCCACTCTACCTAACCCTCCGCTTCTAATTTTTTTCTCGTTTTGTGTTAGATATAAATAATTTTTTTTAAAAAAAGAAAAGGACAGGGGATTGTTTGGGGGGAAGGGAGGTATAGGGAGGAGTGATGGAGTAAGAAAAATATTTTTTTTGGGATAATAATACTGTAATATTTAATTTTTAATTAATATTTATAGTTAATTATTTAATTTTTGTCAAGGTAGAATAATTTATCTATGTTGAATGTCATGTGTCAACGTTTTTTTCAAATAAAAGAGAAAGTGCATTACACACATCATTGATGTGTGTTTCTCAAACTAATAAGTGGTAGTTTAGGTATGAAACTCAGAAAAACGAGATAGTTTAGATGTGTTTTTGACACTTATCTCTATATAATATATATATATAAACAAATGTTAAATTATGAATCGGCTAGTTAGTTGAGCTTAGCTTTATGATTAGTTATGATGTTCAATTTAAGATGTAATTAAGTCTTTGTTTGTTTTTACGTGAACAATTGCTTAATAAATAATATGCGTCTCGATTAAGAAAAATAAAAAACAAAAATGCACCAATCAAGCTTTCAATAATTAATTATTTATAAGTTAATAATGCACCCTAAAATAATAAATATTACATACTGTGACCTCATGAGTACATCAATGATCAATCATAATTAACTTACACGTCTATATTAAATACTGGTGGTTACTTGATATTCATTAATAAGTAACTTTTTTTCAAATAAAAAGAAATTGTCTGATATATTAACCAGACTAAAAATTGCGTATTTTCATAAGCATTTATTTTAAAATATCTTTTCAGAAAAATGCTTTTGAAATAAAAATAAAAATTTGTGTTCGGTTAATTTATTTGAAAAATATTTTATTTATAAGAAATTGTGTTTGACTAATCTTTTTAAAAAAGTGTTTTTAAGAGTCAAATTACGATAAAGGACAAGTATTAATGTATTTTCGGAAAAGCGCCTAAAATACCCCTCAACTATGTGAATTGGTACAAAATTACCCTTCTTCTACCTTTCAGGCCTAAAATGTTGTTGACGTCAACCTTTTGACTCTATTTTACCCCTATATTTAACGGTCTAAATAAACACTTCAATTAGCAAATTCATTTATGACGTGTTGCTATCCTATTGGCTACCCTAATAAATAAATAATTAAACTAATTAAAAAAAAAACAAATATCCACCCAAATCTTTTAACCCAAATATTCTAACTAGGGGTGTACATGACCGGGTTGGTTCGGTTTTTTCAATTATCAAACCAAACCATTTGTGTCAGATTTTTAAAACTATAAACCAAACCAAATCAATAAAACTCGGGTTTTTCAACCTCGGGTTTTTTTGGATTTTTTCAGTAAAGTATTCATACAAACATATAATTTACTTGTACTTCAAATATTTCTTTAGTCCTACCAAAATACAACTATCTAAGGTGTTTCTTAAGAAAATAACACAAAATATGATATGAGTAATGACACTAAAATATCCAACAAAAAAAATAATAATAATGAAATCGCGTAAAACAAATATTGCAAATTAACAAGTCATAATGAAAATGATCATAACTTAAAAGTACTAACTCATGCTAAATAAGTTTAATAAGTATTAGTTACATGACTAAATATTAAAGGAAATTAAAATTAGATTATGTATTTGAATTGTCTAAATCAATGTAAAACCAAAGAACAAATATTCAATATTATTGTCATTCCTAGGGTGTGTTTGGTATGAAGGAAAATGTTTTCCATGGAAAATGCTTTCCTACAAAATGTTTTCCTGGAAAACAAGTAGATTTTTGACTTATTTTCTCATGTTTGGTTGGTGAGGAGAAAAGATTTTTAGTGTTTGGTTTTTGAATGAAAAATATTTTTGAAAAATATCTTTTATTTTTACTAGAGTAGAAAATAATTTTTGAAAACAAACTTAATTTTTTTTTTTGGGTGGGGGGGGGGGGGGC
>JAJOOO010005963.1:0-23302 GCA_029582685.1 Solanum piurae
GTTCATGGAACATATAGTCGACTTTCAGGGTAGATTATCATTACTCTCTTAGACTTTGCTCGAGATGGTTTATTATTTTATTCAGGGTTGAAATGAATGACTTATTGATGTGTATTATAGGTAAGGACATAGCTAGTAGAGATTATGTGACTTGAATTACTTATGTTTTGTTGCATCACTCTTATTCATGTGTTAGATCGTATCGTTATGGGTTAGTGGCTAAAGGACACTATTTTGACATAAATATACTTTTTTATATAGCAGATGAACATGCTTTATTATTTTGATTAATAATACATATTCATTTGTTATGAATCACGTAAATGATATGCTAGATATAATATAGTAATGAACCCCAATGAAAAATAGTTCATGAATATTTTAATTATATGATGTCGAGGTTGAATTCCAACAAGTTGAATCATGCATGCCTGAGGGATGGTTATATGGACATTGTCCTCAATGCCCAATTTATGATCTAAACTGATGGTAAAGTTTTGATTTGCAGCAAGGAAGGATAAGGAGCAACACAAGGATATTACCAGGAAAAAAAGAGCGAGAAAGCTAAAGAAGTTTAAAAAAAAGGCAATCATGGTGATCACCAAGACCAATCAACGAGCCACCGAGTGGCTCTTTAGCTCGCCAAAAGTTCCAGCATGCCAACCCTTGGGAAGAACCTACCTGACGATGGAAATGGACAGGCGGTGCATCACCGACTTGGTCGGCGATGCTCGACTTATATCGCCTAATGGTCCTGGAGACCAAAATTTTGGAAACTATAAATTGAAATTTGAAAAAGAGTTGAAAAGCAGTATGGGACCCAGTCTTGAATCTAGTTTTTCCTGAGTTTTCCATTTTAGAACTTAGAGCTTTTGAGACATGGTTTTCAGGAATTTTCAATTGGGTTTTTGAATTAAGTTGATTTGAAGCACTATAGAGATTTGGGAACAATTACCCAGTTCATGGCTAACATAATTGGCAATTGTTTCTTACTTTTTATGATGTGTGGCTAAAACTCCAATTCTTGGGGTGTGATCATGTGATTATTTCTTTTAATTAGATTATGGGTATAGTTGTTTACTGATTTAAATGCTTAATTGAAGTGGAGTTAATTGATAGTTGTGTATTAATCTATTAATTGTAGTTGCAAATGCAACTCTAACTTAGTGTTCTGGGTTTAGCTCGAGAGAGTGAATGTTAAACTCTATTCTACCTATCTAGCTCGAGAGAGTAGATAAATTGAGGTATTGGGCTGTTTATAGTGTTAAGTTTGTCGAGGTTCGAGAGAACTCGCTTGAATCGTAATAGTTGTTCAAGAGAAATCTATTGCATCTATAATCAGCCTACCCACTAAGATTTAGCAATTGTTAGTAAACTCCAATTACCCATATAGAAAAATTAGTCTATAATCGATCACATCCCCGAGAATTCCTCTTTACTTATTTATTCCCCTATTTTTGTAGTTGTTATAGTTATTAACTGACAAACCAATCCCCCATATGACATTCGTGCCACCCCTTCGATTTATCTAAATGTTTTTGATAATTTTTATTCCTATAACTGATTAGACCACATTTATATCTTTGTTACTAAATTTAAACTTGTACCGCTCCTTATGGGTTCGACCCCAACTCATTTGTTGGGTTACGCTACACTTAGTATTGGATGAAGTGTATTTAAGCGTTTATCAAAAATAGTGCCGCTGCTAGGGAGTGGTGTTTAGAATTCTCTTATTGAAGTTTAGATTGTGATCTTCTTATGTTGTAGTTGAATCAACTTAACGTGTTTTGTGTTTATTGTTGGCTGTGTTTTAATAGAGGACAAGATGAGTGTGAACGGAAGTAACGGTAGCCAACTTGGCCACCAAGATGACATCAGAAATCTGAATAATGTATATGACCTAATTCAATTGGGTGGCGTTGGTGCTATATATTTACCTCATGTTAAGGGGAATGTTGTTTTCCACATGACTGGAATGATGTTGAAACTCTTACAAATGAAAGGATTATATGAAGGTCTAGCTCATGAGCATCCCCATGATCATATTCGGAATTTTATAGACATATGTGGCCCTTCCTCATTCAAGAACATCTCATAAGAATTAGTCTGTCTCAGGTTGTTCCATTTCTCTTTGTTGAGGGAAGCTTCCAAATGTTTAGTTGATCTACCGAGGAATTCCACTACCACTTGGGATGAACATGCCGAGGCATTCTTCATAAGTTTCTTTCCTCCTTCAAAGATGATGGCATTAGGAGATAATATTCAGGGCTTCAAACGCTTAGAGGGTGAACCAATCCATAAGACGTGGCTGAGATTTCAGAAGGTGTTACTTCAATGTCTGACTCACGGGCTTCCAAACAACGTGTTGTTACAACACTTCTATGGGAGTGTAGACTCGGTGAACAAAGGTATGGCTAATTAAATTGTCCTAGGGTGTATTACACAACAACCTTTCAAAATCGCATCTAATCTCCTCGATGAGATGAACAAGATTAACAGAGCATGGTTCACTCGAGAGGACCAGGTGTGTTCTCTAACTTTTAGGATGACAATAGAGCAGATCGAGAAGGATCAAGAGCAAGACCAAAAAAGGCCAAAATGATGACACAACTGGATATTTTAGCGAAAAATGTGATGGGTAGTGGGTCTAGAGCTGTGAATGTTGTTGGTGTTAGTGGAGCAAACCCCGAACATGCACACTTTGAGGCTTTATATAATGAAGAAGTGCAAGAAGGAGGTTTCCTTCATAGCTATCCAAGGACGGGTGGGAATCAAGGTTGAAATAGAGAAAGGGATGATGGATGGAGACACTGTGACAGAGAATGGAGTGACCGTGGGACTAATTGGAAGGAACGGGATGGTTAAAAGGAATGATATGTTGCACCCCATGAGCATCAAAAGCCAAAAGAGCAAAGATCTGACCCGGAGAACATTCACACGGAAGACATGTTTGCATGCATTCTCAATAAAGTAGAAGGTTCAGACAAGATGCTAAAAGAAATGAAAGAGGATGTCTCCAAACAAAATCAAAAGGTCACCTCTCACTCAGTGTCTATCAAGCTATTGGAAACGCAAATGGGTCAAATCTCATCTCATTTGAACCGAAGTCCAAAAGGTGGTCTACCAAGTGATACCTTGGCTAAACCAAAAAATGAACCTTGAAAAGTGTATACATGTCGTGCCATGACGTTAAATAAGGCACTTCTTGGGAGGCAACCTAAGTGTTTAATCTTTTCATATTGTTGTTTGAATAACGGGTGTTAAAAGTGTTGGGTGAAAACTTGAAATTTTGGGAAAATGGATGCTAGGCGAGCCAAAGGTCCAGTCGGTGACTCCCCGAACAGGTCGGTGAGCCCGACTTGTACAGCCATTGGAACCACTTAGCTTGCTAGGAGCTCTATAAAACTCATCGGGCTAAAGTACCACTCGGCGTATCGTCTAGTGGGTCGGCGATGTAAGTTGTGATCGCTTACTAACATACAAACTGAAGAGTCTTTAGGAGGCCAAACTGTTTTACATTCAAAATCTCTTCGTTTTCATACTTTTCGACTTCAGAACTTTCACAACCGCTTGTACTTGCTTCCATATTTCATTTTCTTAATTTTTGGGTGGGATTTACGACACATGGAGGATTTTTGAATTATTTCTTGCCTAGCATTTTTACAAATATTCGGCATACAAAGTTGGTTTTCCAAACCCCGCTCTATATTTGCTTGAATGCATGGTCATTTTGTGGTTGTTATTTGGGCTTAGTATTGATTTATTTATCGTGTGATGGTTTATTTGCCTGTTTTAGTTGAAATTATGATTACTTAGCCTTAGATAGTGAATTACCGTGTCTATGCATGTTTAAATTGTTTGGTTGCGTTAAATTTGTTGTGTGTCTAGTGGGGTGAAGTCTGAGTAACCCCAAATTGTGATAATTGTCAAATTTTTGCCCAATGATAGAGGGGTCGACGTCTTTCTTAAGGGCAAAAGATGTCGATTGGACAATTTTGGCCAAATCGAGGGAAGTCTTAGTACCCCATGGGCATGGATCCTTTGGGTCTTAGTTGAATTGCATGAAGTGATAGTTTAATTTTGTTTTTGTGGGCTGCAGGTTGGATTTTGAATGTTGAGGTTGAAATCTGGCAGGTTGGACTATTCGGTGAGCTGGGTCGAGCTCTTGTAATTTGCCGAATGGTGTTGGTGATCCACCGATTGGCCCTGGAAATTGCCGGCCTAATTTTATTTTTGAGTGATTTTACTCTGGAAGTATCGGCGAGCCTGACTTAGCTCGCCTAATAGTTCGGCGGGTCTTTCAGTGCAGTTTTCATACTTTCCTTTTTCTTTGAATTGCATCTAACATATGTTGTTTTGTGATGCAGAAAGGGCCAGACCTAAAGTAGCCGAAAGGAATCAACCGCCCCAAAAGTAGGCACGAGAAATAGTAATCAATGAGGAGGTGGTTGCCTCCCGGGCCCAGACTACCAAACTTCCTCTAAGAGGGGGAAAGGGCAAGGGCAAGGGCAGGGCCTTGTGTAACCGACACCTGGGAGGTGAGCTCCGATAGTGAGGGTATTTACTCCACATACTTCACTTCCTCGTCTAGTGAGAGTTCAGTCTGAGGACAGTTCTCCGACATCCATTTTTTAGCCGAAAGATGACCATCTCCTACAGGCTAGGAGAGCGGAGCTACGCTCCAAGACTATGAATGATCCATCAACGATTTTGGTATTTCATATGCCTTCTCTAGCTCCACCATAGACAGTGGTACAGGCCCCACTAGTTCAGGGTACTTCTCCCCGGTCACTCAATAAACTAAAGGCTGAGGGTTCGACAACCATCTTGGAAGAAAGTTTTCTACCGATAGTGTGATGGACAAGTATCCTGATTTCTGGAACACCCTGAAGTTTAACAAATTTGAAGTTTGTACTAAACCTCGAGGCCCTTACATCCCTTCTTGGGTCCGAGAGTTTTATTCGACAAATGGGGAATTGGCGTTGAAGGGGAAGAAGAAGGTAAGTGCCTTCAAGCCAGTTGACTTCGTGGTTGTTCAGTGAAAGAAGGTTAAGTGTAGCAGAACAGAGATAAATGAGGTACTCGGGTGTTCACGGGACTTCATGTATGACTACAATGACCACATCAAGAATAAGACTATAGATGATCTAAAGGGTTGGCTCACACCCCTCATTTATAACATGACATCGAGGTGGATCGAGGCAGGTGCATCGATCGAGAAGAAAGACCTGAACGATGCTATCAGATACACATTCGGGTTTATTAGCAGCACCATCATGCCTTCAAAGAATGAATCAATCCTCCAAAACTCGAAGGTGGAACGTCTAGGTTCGATTATGGATTGATAGAGGTTGAATTTAGATCTGCTTATTGATCAAGAGATGTCCATGAGGGGAAAGATGAGCAAGACCTCTCTTATTTTCCCTGTATTCATCACTAAGCTATGCCGGCGGGACCGTTTCCCTAGGAATGAGAAGATAGATGTAGCGGTGACACTCACCTCTTCTACTGACATCCAACATATTGAGGCCAAGTACTTGAAGGATGAGGCCGATAGGAGGATAGCTAGATCAGTGGATACCTCCCGGTAGTTGATGTTGATATGCTGTCTATCGAGGCAATACTTCCTCCTCAGGCTAGTGAGCCTACAGGTACATCTGTCACTTCTAGTTCATCTACTACACCCCTTCCCTCTGTTGTTGCTGCTACTGCTTCTCGACCCCTATCACCCCGGCCATGTTATACAAGATGGGCCATCTGGCCCAATCTTCTAATGTGTGTGCCTCTCATGTTGAGGATGTTGCATGGGATGATAAAGAAGGCAATTGCTTCCACCTTGACCCCGATTAGGGCTGAGATGAGTGAGCATCGAGAGCTAATTGATAGTCACCAAATTGCACTAGATGCCCTTGCCGTGAGCATAGAGGCTTACGAGCAGGGTTGGGGTGATTTTTCCACTATGACGGCCTTAAAAGCTGATTTTGCTGGATTGAGGAGAGATATGGATGAGCTGAAGTCCACTGACTTATCAATGTTATTTGGTACGATGGAGATTCCTGAGGCTTGGAGCGCTAATATTTTCGCCATTTCTAAGGTTCGTCCGGCTACTACGACTGGAGATGTTGCTAGGGATGATGATGCATATGTTGAGTCTGAGGTGGAGACTGATGATGAGGAGCTTGGTGTTAGAGATGATGCAGTGCATGATGATCTAGCAGATCTGGAGGGCGCCATGGTTGAGACTATTATGCAGGCATCACTCAGAGAGACGTCGATGATGGGCTCTAGTGGTGCAATGGATGTTGCTAAGTCGGGAACTGATGCCCCTACAGATGGAGTTACAGACATACAGACTTCACTCCAGGCTTAGCCTGGAAGGATGATTTTCTTTACTCCATTTCTGTTACTTTTTAGGCTACTTTACTATTTCTTAACATTTGAGGACAACTACTAAATTAGTTTTGCGAGGTGAGGTATTTCTATACCTACCTATTTTGAGATATATTTTTGTTTTGTGAATGTTGGATCGTTTTATGTTTTATATATATATGGTTTTGAGTTATTGTGTTGGTCCGTTGTTTCTAATTGCAAATGGTTTTGTACTGATTTAAAAAAAATTTGCTACTTCTTTTGTGTTTAATTGTGATTGTTCTCTTGCATTTTCAAGTGTCAGTTGTTGTCAATATCGATGACTTGAATAGTGCTCTCAATTAAATGATATGAATGTGTGGCTACGATGAGGCAAACTGAGTTACATAGTTTATATGTGAACTCCTAGCATCCTGTTGTGACTAGCCGGTTGTCGAGTCAATCTCTTGTGATGATCATTGCACGCTAGCTAGAAAGTGTGGAGTCTTATTTGACAATTGTATCGAATGCCATGATTTGTGAGGTTGTCTTGAATATTATGCTTGAGGACGCCTAGAACTTACCCCGTTAGTCCAATTGATTTATTGAAGCAAGCGATTGAAATGATCTTAGGCACAATTTTGTTAAGAATGAACCGAAATTTGACATTATAACTCTCTGTGGCCACTTTGTGAGATGTCTGAACCTTTCTAGGCTCCTTTTGAGCCTATCCTTTTCTTTGGCAGAAACTTGAACAACTTTAACCTCTTTGTACCATCACCTATAACGTTCATGAAGTATTGGTTTGTTTTAATAACCAACTTAGATCAAAAGCCTAAGTTGGGGGTGTGGTGAGAAAGAAGGAAAATCAAGGAATGTGAAAAATCCCCTTTTGAAATCATGATGAAAAAGATGGAACCCTTCCATATAAAAAAAGTGAAGAGAAAGAAAAGAAAAAGATTGAAAAAGAGAAGAGTTTGCAAAATAAAGTGTGTGAAAGGAGAAAAAGAAATGGGGTATCCAATGTGTTATGCTTAGATGAATAATAGGGCAGATTATGAACATCATAGAATGTGAAAGAGAAGGTGAAAAAGTATTTTCAAGGCCATACTTCATGAAGGTAGAAGTCACTAGGAAAAAATGATCATACATTTTCCTTGAAAGACCTTTGTGATCTTGAGTGAGCTGAAAATAATGTCGAAGAAAGCATATGGGTAGAATCATGCATGTGTTCATTTTTAGGAGTGTGAGAATTGTATTTGATTCGGATATTATAACTTGTGATGAATTTTGTGTGAGCATGGAATCATTCTTGGTGTGAGGGCATTTGAATGCTTTGATTGAGCTTGAATTTGCATTTGAAGCAAGCATTGTGAGCTTGACTCTATTTAATGATGGTTAGTCACAATATGAAACTTAGAGTTCACAATTGAGCATTCCATGCGAAATTTGAACTTCTTGTGTGCATTTCTGTTGAGTCATGAGTAGCACTATTTGTAGACATCCTTGTTGAACTAATTGATCCTGAGTTTTACTTGAGGACAAGAAAAAGTTTAAGTTGGGGGTGTTGATGAGTCTGAGATTTCTACTCATTTAGGACTTTGTTTTCATAGTTTTATTGTCCTCAATGCCAAATTTATGCTCTAAACTGATGTTAAAGTGTTGAGTTGCAGCAAGGAAGGCTACGGAGCAAGGCACAGACATTACCAGGCAAAAAGGAGCGAGAAAGCTGAAGAAGTTGAAAAAAAGGTAATCCTAGTGATCACCAAAACCACTCGGCGAGCCGTCGAGTGGCTCTTTAGCTCGCCAAAAGTTCAAACATGCTTGCCCTAGGGAAGAACCTACTTGGCTATGGAAATGGACATTCGGCGCACCGCCGACCGGATCGACGACCTCTATCCAGCTCGCCTAAAGTCACAGGACCCTAAGGAAAAAAATCCAAGGAAAATTGGTGATTGAATGAAGCAATGGGTGCATCGTCGACTTGGTCAGCGATGCTCGACTTATTTCGCCTAATGGTCTTGAAGGCCAAAATTTGGAAAACCGTAAATTGAAATTTAAAAAAGAGTTGAAAGGCAGTATGGGATCCAGTATTTAATCCAATTTTTTCCTGAATTTTCCATTGTAGAACTTAGAGCTTTTGAGACTTGGTTTTGAGTAATTTTCAATTGGGTTTTTGAATTAAGTTGATTTTAAGCATTGTAGAGATTTGGGAACCATTACCTAGTTCATGGCTAGCATAATTGACAATTGTTTCTTCCTTTTTATGATGTGTGACTAAAACCCCAACTCTTGGGGTGTGATCATGCAATTATTTGTTTTAATTAGCTTATGAGTATTGTTGTTTACTAATTTAAATGCTTAATTGAAGTGGGTTTAATTGATAGTTGTGTATTAATCTATGGATTGTAGTTGCAAATTCAATGCTAACTTGGTGTTCTAGGCTTGCTTGAGAAAGAGGTTTGGAGCTAAGGCTTTTGATTAAAGATTGTAGTTGTTGGGTTGATGTGGGTTTATCTCGAGAGAGTGAATCTTAAACTCGATTCTACCTATCTAGCTCGAAAGAGTAGATAAATTGAGGTACTGGGCTATTTATAGTGTTAAGCTTGTCGAGGTTCTAGAGAACACACTTGAATCGTAGTAGTTGTTCAAGAGAAAGCTATTGCATTTATATAGCCTAGCTTACCCACTGAGATTTAACAATTGTTAGTAAACTCCAATTACCCATATAGCGAAATTAGCCTATAATCGATCACATCCCCGAGAATTCCTCTTTACTTATTGATTCCCTATTTTCGTAATTGCTATAGTTGTTAATTTACAAACCAATCCCCTCATATGATATTCATGTTACCCTTTCAATTTATCTAAATGTTATCGATAATTTTAATTCCTATAATTGATCAGACCATGTTTATAACTTCATAATTGTATTCTAACTTGTACCGCCTCATGTGGGTTCGACTCTACTCATGCTCAACTAGTACCAACATACAACACATAAGCACATTCGTCAAATTAGTCACTTCATCATCTTAGGACCTCCATCTAAGGTTACCCCAAGACACATCTAAGTAAGACATGAAGTGGCCTCCCATACAACCTCTTCATACCACACTTAGGTATTCCTCAAGGCTACAATAGATAAGAACCTTTCTATTTCAACATAACATGCTAAGTAACTCATTTTATCAATATAAGCCATTCATTCATCATTTCATTTAGACAACAAGTCAACATTCATCATTAGATTCATTTAGGACACCTTCATGCATTTAGAGGACTTTCATTCATTAGCCATTAAGGCTTAGAGAACTCACTATAGTACCTTCAAAGCCTACGCGTGCAAAGTATAGATAGCATCCCATACTACTACCTACACTTTGTAGTACCTATCAAGTAACTAGAGTGCACATCTCACAAGATGGGAATAATGTTTAACCGATATGGATCATGTAAGCTAGAAATGGAATCAAGTGTCTACCCCACACCGAAAAGAGGTGATCTCCTTACCGAAGGAAGATCGGTAGTATTAGCTTGGATTCACATTGGATCCACTGGCTAATATCCTATGCGGGCAAATAGTTATGGGATAGGAAGATGTTCATTGGAACCCTAGCCTAACATCGGGAGAGTTTCCATCTAACCATATCCACTCGGTGCTTAGCCTACTTTCCCATGGAGTATTTCATTAACATTACAATATTGTACTTGAGAGGGCCACCAACCTTAGGCCTACCGACTCAAAGTATATACACATGAAAGGGTCACCACCATTAGGTCTACCGATTCAAGGTATATAAGGATAGCTCATTAACTTTCCAAGAAGGGTGCCCTAAACATTGGGCCTACCGATACAAGGTCATCATTTCACACATGAAATAGCCACCACCATTAGGTCTACCGATTCAAAGTTTTACATTCACATAGGGTTCTAGACTAATCATGAAGGGGCACCAACTTTAGGTCTATCGGTTCAAGTCATAGTCTAAAATGCCTCATTAGTCATTTATAGAAGGGCTACCAACATTAGGTCTACCAATTCAAGACATTAAGACATCAAGTCAAGATACATTCATTATTCAAGAAGAGGATGACTAAACCTACCAAGTCAAGATATCTCATTCAACACACTTTCCATTAGTCAAGTAGAGGGCACCTAAGCCTACCAATTCAAGATACTTCATTCATGATCACATTCATCAATACAAGGAAATGATGCATTAGCCCACCAATTTAATGTATCACAATAATCATTATAGAACACTTCACATTCATTATCAACATTCATGAGTGTTAAGAGAGAGAGAGAGTATACTATCAATCATAACACATCCACAATCTATACAAGATCCTCATTCCATCATTGAAATTCACATGCACAAAACCAACAAGTGAAAACCTCCACCATAAGTGGATCACACATCAATAGATCACAATTATATATCAACATAACTATATCTCAACCCATAGATACAAGATACCACACGATATAAGACAATTAACATGATTCCATACCCAATTCATCATTACTCTAAGCAATTCAATATGATTCCGTTTGAAACTTACCTCTCCATGACATGATCCTCACATCACCAAACAATCACCATAATTTGGCATAGGTAATGATACAAATCAATAATCTAAATCAATCTACACATAAATCCAACATCATTCATTCATAATCAATAACCCACTTCATAAGGCCAAATTTATGAATTTAGAGAAATCATGGCTTCATAGAGTTTTTCATCTTAAAATATAAATTAAACATAAATTTAATCATAAATTATCGATTTAAATCATTTGATGCAAGAACCCATGAGTTTGAGTAAGAATTAGCATTTTTCATAAACTTTGGAAACTTGAAAACCATTTTGAAATTGACTCTAGGGTGATAGATAACCCTAGATGAAGGACTCCCATACCTTATTAGATGAATCCCCTAAAAAAAATTAAAGAAGAAACACTTGAAAATCCACAACTCGAACTTGAACTTGACCTTGACCTTCAATGGAGTTCTAGAGAGAACTTTTGGGGAGGGAAGGGTTTTGTTTTTGGGAAATATGAAGAATGAATTGTAAAATACCATTTTAATGTTTTAATACCTTTAATATACCTTAAAATACTTAAAATAAACGTCCATATATTAATTTGGACTTGGGGTGAATTTATGAACTCACCCCTAAGTTGGTCGTGTCCCATGACAGTTGCAGGTTCAATCTACGCCCACCAAACCATGTACCGTGGTCTGGTCCATGCCCCGTCAATGGGGGTATGTACTTTGGGACTGAGAGTGAACTTGGAGGGCCTGCAACTACGGACCAAGACTACTGGTCGTGGTTTGACCCACGAGTCGTAGGTCATGGCAGTAGTTTGGCCACTTTAGGCCAACCATGGTTTTACCTTGGGCCTTTGGGGTTTAGACTTAGGGTCCTCCTCAAATACTCTTTGGGTGGTCCTTGGGGAATCGTACCTTGACGTCTAACCCCTAAACACCTCAACCATGCATCTTGACCACACGAAATATCATAAACACTCTAGACGATCACATTCGAACACACGTTAGGCTCTAGTTACTCTAGTTTGTTTTTTTAGGGTCGTTACAATTTCAAACGAATTAAAATAATAAGTTTTATAAAATTTCAAAAAAATAAAATGAAATAATAGTTGGCAAATTATTTTTAAATAGTTTTGTAGCCCTTTTTTTATAATTTCAAATAATATATATGTTTTATATAATTATGTATATAATTAGTATATTTTATGGATATTAAAAAAATCATCTGATAAAAGATTTTATTTTTAGTTAAATATTTTATGAAATTAGTTTAGTTTAAGTTTAGTTATATTTTAAGTTAATTATTTTGTAATTAAATTAACTATTTTATTTCGTTAAGAGTAAGAATCTCGTTAGTTAATTATATTAATTCATCCTATTAAATTACTAGCCGAGTTAATTATGTGAATTCAATTTGGCTACGTTCTTAATTATATCGGCTAAAATATCAATTTATTTGGATAATCTTTATTTACAAATCTAACTCCTCTTTTACCCCTCTTTAATTCAAATTTGAGACCAGCTTCACCCAATTCACAATTCTTTCAGCCACCCAACAACAATTCCAGCAACCCTATCTGCCCAGTTACAATACCCAACCCATTTTTTTAATACAAATCTTCCATTCAGCAGCCCAAAAATACATATGTTCTTACACACTGATACCTAGTAGTACGCGATTCCTACAGGCATATTCTTCCTCATGTGTCTTCTTCTTTCTTCGACCATTACACCCAGACACGTAAAATACATATTCAGCAATACCAAAGCGTAAAAATAAACAGAAGCAATGTCAATATGAACAACAACTTCAAAATGACGTTAATAGTACACGCCCATATACGTCGTTATGCAAGGCATTGTTCCTTGGGGTTGATAGTTTAATAGTTTGTTCTAATCGGAGAAGGACCTTTACAAGCTACTATTCCATCCAAAAGTGTGGACATACGGAGGTGATGAGAAATCAAGGACTGTAACACCTCAGAAATCTAGTAGACTAAACTAGGTCTAAGTGAGAGGGCTAGGGCCAAGGAAGAGGGCAAGAGCCAAGGAAGAGGACTAAGGCAGCCTACTTTTCCATAGAAACTGCCCCACCTTCCACGAGCACCACCACTGCTCATGATGTGGCTTGTGGTAGGCTATGAAGTAGCTACCCCAAGGCTGGCCAAAACACCCTCCTCCACACGAGAGCCTTGACGGCTCGTGAAGGGCAATGGGAGTAATCGTGGTCTTCACTTAGTGTTTAGGGGTTAAGAGGGTGGCACCCTAAATACTGGTCCAAATACCACGGAGGGCATCATGGCTCGTGGTAGGGACCACGGCTCATGCCTCCATAAGATGATTGTCTCAAAATACATTAGCTGGTGGATCCACTTAAGCTAAAAGTTGAGGTTCTACCTTCGGCAAGTAGAATACCATTTTCGGTGTGGGAGACACTGGGGTATGATGTTATAGCTCACATGGTCTCATGTCGGTTAAGTCTAATTCCCCACAAGTAAGAATAAGCTAAGGTTACTTCAAGAAATATCGCATATGAGTTCAAAGGTTTTAAAGAAGTTAGTTTGCATTGACCATGTTTTATGACTTATGTTTTATAACTCTTTCATATGATGTTTAACTTGGTCAATTGCATGTCATGAAATGAAATGTCCCTTTTAGCATGTTTTTAAATGTTTTATGCATAGCTATATTACTTGGTACACTATTTTGTACTAACGCATACTCTTGCCTACATTTTCCCCAAATGTAGGGTCTTATATTCAGGGTGCTCAGTTCGTGGTTAGTGGGTGATTTGATTGATTCCTGAGCTTTGGTAAGTCCTCAGTTTTTGAGGATGGAGTTTGTTGTTTTAATTTATTTCATGTATTTCTCTTTTGGACATGATGTATGGGCTAGGCCCAATTTGATTCTATTGTATTAGATGTCTATAATGAGACATTTGTATTAGAGCTCTGCTTGGCCTTTATATAATGTTTTGGACTTGGACTATTTTTACTCTTATTCCTCTATTTCTTATGTTATGAGGACTAAGAGGCTTGTATGGAGTCCTTCGGTGTTCTATAAGCCATGTTACATCTAGGGGGTATCCTAGGTCGTGACAAACTTGGTAATCAGAGCACAAGATTTAAAATGGTCCTAGGATGTCTCATAAGCCACGTCTAGTAGAGTCTTGTTATGAATGTGAAGCGCGCCACATTTATGAATGAGAGGCTACAACATGATTAGGAAACACCACTTCTTTCATTACTCTTAAGGCATGTGATGGAGTTTGATATGGATACCCGAAGAGCTTAGACTACAAGAAATGCGAGGGAGAATGCGGAACAAGAAGCTCCTCCCTAAGCTCCTCAAATTTCGATCTATCTTTTGGCCAAACTAGTGTCAAATGCGGAGTTTAGGGCATCTTTTCAAATATTGGCCCAAGCTATGATGGCCCAAGCAAATAGAGAGGTAGTGGTTCCCGTGAACCCAAATGTGGGTACAACGACTTCAAGAGTTAGGGATTTCACAAGAAGGAACCCTCTGGAGTTTCATGGTTCCAAAGTTGAGGAAGATCCTCAAGAATTTATTGATGAGGTCTATAAGGTTTTGATGATCATGGGAGTTACGCCGGTGGAAAGGGTGGAGTTGGTCGCTTATCAATTGAAAGGTGTGACTCAAGTATGGAATAACCAATGGAAAGAACGGAGGTCGGAGTGCATGTCCTCTTGATTGGGAGAAGTTTAAGGCCGCATTTCTTGATAGGTTCTTTCCCCTTGAGATTTGGGAAGCCAAGGTGCTTAAGTGCATTAAAATTCGACAAGGAAGTATGAGTGTGAGGTAGTGTGCTCTAAAGTACACTCAATTGTCTAAGTATGGTCCTACATTGGTTGCAGATTCAAGGGCTAGGATGAGTAAGTTTGTATCGGGTGTGTTCGAAATGGTAGTTAAAGAGTTCCAAACCTCCATGCTCATACATGAAATGGACATCTCTCGTCTTATGGTGCATGCGCAATAATTGAGGAAGAAAAACTTAAGGAAAAGTCTAGGTAGTTAAAAAGGGCTAGGGCCGGTGATGGAAATTTCTCTAATGCAAGGTCCGATGGACAAGGTCGACCTAGATTTCGACAAAGGTTTTCTGGTCAACATTCCTCCAATGCTCCTCCTAAGCTCAACAAAGATAGGGTTTCTAACCCTAAGCCTCAAGGAGGTAATGCTAGTGGATCTTCGTTGCCCATGTCTACTTGTACTAAGTGTGGAAGGAAGCATGATGGTAAGTGCCTAGCCGGCTCAGATCGTTGAGGTAAAAGTGGTCACAAAATGAGGGATTTCCCGATACTTAAGGTTAAAGGAAGAGAGGACAAGAAAGATACTTTTAGTGGTTCGAGTTCCAATGCTCCTAACAAAAACCGCTTATATGCCCTTCATACTCGAGGTGAACAAGAAGGTTCTCTCGATGTGGTTACCAGTATGTTGAAAGTTTTCCAACTTGATGTAAATGCTTTACTTGATCTCGATGCTACACTATCTTTTGTGACGCCATATGTGGCTATGAGGTTTGATGTACTCCCTTATGTGTTTTTAGAACCTTTTTCTGTCTCTACTCCTGTTAGTGATTCTATTGTGTCAAAGAGGGTCTATAGAAAGTGTCACATTTCTTGTGCCATAGAGTTACTCTTGTTGACTTGGTAGAGCTTGATATGTTAGACTTTGATATTATCTTGGGTATGGATTGGCTACACTCATGCTATGCTTCTATTGATTGCAGAACTCGTGTAGTCAAGTTTCAGTTCCCAAATGAGCCTATCCTAGAGTGGAAAGGGGGAAATTCTATGCCTAAGATTCAGTTTGTTTCTTATATTAAAGCTAGAAAGATGATTCCTAAGGGTTGCTTTTACCATATAGTTAGAGTAAGGGATGTAGATTCTTATATCCCTTCTTTTGAGTCTGTCCCCATTGTAAGTGAGTTTCCAGAAGTGTTCCAAGATGACTTGCCTGGTATTCCTCCCGAGCGGGAAAAAGACTTAGGCATTGACCTTCTCCCAGATACGCAACCTATTTCTATTCCTCCTTACTGTATGGCTCCGGTAGAACTTAAGGAGTTGAAAGAACAGTCAAAAGATTTGTTTGATAAGGGTTTTATCCGACGAGTATCTCTCCATGGGGTTCTTCAATTTTGTTTGTTAGAAAGAAAGATGGTTCTCTTCGTATGTGTATTAATTATAGACAGTTGAACAAGGTGACCATTAGGAATAAGTATCCTCTCCCAAGGATAGATGATTTGTTTGACCAACTTCAAGGAGCAAGTTATTTTTCTAAGATTGATCTCCGATCGGGTTATCACCAATTGAGGGTGAAAAATGATAACATTCGAAGATGACTTTTCGAACTCGATATGGTCATTATAAGTTTCTAGTGATGTTTTTTTGGTTGATTAATGCTCTAGCGGTATTTATGGAATTGATGAATAGGGTGTTTAGACAATACATTTTCATGTTTGTGATTGTGTTTATCGATGATATTTTGATATGTTCAAGGAGTGAGAATGAGCATGTTGACCATTTGAGGATCGTATTGCAAGTTCTTACGGACCAACAACTTTTTGCAAAGTTTAGCAAGTGTGAATTTTGGTTAAGGTCCGTAGCTTTCCTCGGTCATATTGTATCGAGTAAGGGTATTGAGGTAAATTCTAAGAATATGTATGTGGTCAAAGGTTGTCCAAGACCTCTAACTCCTTCAGATATTAGAAGTTTCTTGGGTTTGTCCAGTTACTATAGAAGGTTTGTTGAGGGTTTCTCATTGATTTCCTCTCCTTTGACGGCTTTGACACAAAAGGAGGCTAAATTTGTGTGGTCCGAAGAGTGTGAAAAAGAGTTTTCAAGAGTTGAAAGATAGACTAACCTTCGTTCTGATGTTGACCTTATCGGAATGAACGGATGGTTTTGTGGTGTATTGTGATGCCTCGAGAATTGGGGTAGGATGTGTGCTAATGTAAAATAGGAAAGTTGTTGTCTATGCCTCAAGGCAACTTAAAGTCCATGAGAAGAATTATCTGACTCACGACCTTGAGTTAGCGGTGGTCATTTTTTCCTTAAAGATTTGGAGACACTTTTTGTACGGTGTTCATGTTGATGTGTTTACCAACCACAAGAGTTTGCAATGTGTTTAATAAAAAATATTTGAATCTTCGCCATTGAAGGTGGCTTGAGTTATTGAAGGATTATGACATGAGTGTCCTTTATCACCCGGTAAAACTAATGTCGTAGCGGATGCCCTTAGTCGATTGTCCGTGGGTAGTCTTGATCATATTGAAGAAGAAAAGAAATAGTTGTTTCGATATGTTTATAGATAGGCTCGGTGAGGTGTTCTACTAGTGAACTCCACCAAAGGTGGTGTCATGGTTCACAATGGTTTCAAATCATCTTTTGTGGCGGATGTTAAAGCCAAGCAAGGTCTTGATCTAATATTGGTAGAATTAAAAGAGGCGGTGCATAATAAATCATTTGAGGCTTTCTCCAAAGGGGGAGATGGTGTGCTTAGATACCAATACCGGTTGTGTGTTACGAATGTGGATGACTTGAGGGAACAAATTTTGACCAAAGCCTATGGTTTGCGGTATTCTATTGACCTAGGAGCCACCAAGATTTACTGTGATTTATGGGAGGTTTATTGGTGGAATGAGATGAAGAAAGATATTGTGGGATTTGTGGCTAAGTGTCCAAATTGCCAACAAGTAAAGGTTAAGGATCAAAAACCGAAAGGTTTGTCCCAAGATATTAGCATTCCTACTTGGTAGTGGGAAGACTTAAATATGGACTTTATAGTTGGTTTGCCTCGCACCCGATGACAACATGACTCTATTTGGGTGATACTAGATTTGATGATGAAATCGGCTCAATTCCTTCCCGTCAAAGATTCTTATTCGGCAGAGGGCTATGCCAAGATGTACTTGAGAGAAATGGTAAAGTTGCATGGAGTGCCTTTGTCCATTATTTTCGATTGTGGTACCCAATTCACTTCTCAATTTTGGAAGTCATTCCAAAAGGGTATTGGCACTAAGGTTATGCTTAGCACGACTTTTCATCCCCAAACCAATGGGCAAGCGGAACGTACTATCCAAACTTTGGAAGATATGTTAAGGGCTTGTGTGATTAATTTTAAGGGCAATTGGGATGACCATTTGCCGTTGATTGAGTTTCCCTACAATAATAGCTATCACTCGAGTATCGATATGGCTCCATTTGAGGCCTTATACTGTAGGAGGTGTAAGTCTTCTATTGATTGGTTTGAGGTGGGTGAATTTTCCCTAATAGGTCTCGAACTGGTACAAGAGGCCATGGAGAAAGTTTGGCTTATAAGGGAAAAGTTAAGAACGACTCAGAGTAGAAAAAAAGTTGTATGTTGATGTGAGAAGGATGGATCTAGAGTTTGATGTTAACGATTGGGTTTACTTTAAAATCTCACCCATGAAGGGTGTGATGAGGTTTGGTAAGAAGGGGAAGCTTAGTCCTCGGTGTGTAGGCCCATATCAAATTTTGAGACGTGTTGGTAGGGTTGCTTATGAGCTAGATTTGCCAAATGAGTTGGCATCGGGGCATTCGGTTTTCCATGTCTCTATGCTTAAGAAGTTTGTTGGAGATCTGACATCCATAGTTTCCCTAGAAGGGTCGGGAGTTGATGAAAGTCTTTCTTATGAGAAAGTTTCGGTTGAGATTTTTTACCTGCAAGTTAAAAAGTTGAGAAACAAGGAAATAGCTTCCGCGAAGGTATTATGGAGGAATCAATTAGTTGAGGGTGCTACTTTGGAGGCCGAGGCCGGTATGAAGTCCTGATATCCTCATATTTTTCCTTCTGCTCTTATTCTAGCTTGAGGTGATGAGTTTCCTCTTAGATTGTCCTTTGTTTTGGGAGTCATTAGTTTATGTGTTCCATGATTTCCTTATGTGATGCATGTTCATGAAAGCTTCTGTTTTGAAAGAAAATGAGTTTATATGATTGATTTTCCTCATATTGTGGTGCATTGAGTATGAGTTGCCTATAGACTTCATGAGATGAGTAAATTGCATATAGGCTGCATGAGATTACGTTAAGCATGCTTTTAGCTTGGAAAAGGTAGTTCCTCCTTGAACATGATAAATGTTGAAATTTCATGCATAATGGGTTGTTAGATGTAGTTCCTACTTTCTTGTGATGCATTGAGTATGTTTAGCTTGGAGATGAAGTTCCTCCTTGGTTTTGTCTATGTTGATGAGTTGCAGGCATAATGGGCTGCTAGTATTGAGTCTTTACGTCCGATAGGTGTCTAGAAAATTCATTCAAGGATGAATGTTCCCAAGGAGGAGATAATGTAACACCTCAGAAATCTAGTAGACTAAACTAGGCCTAAGTGAGAGGGCTAGGGCCAAGGAAGAGGGAAAGAGCCAAGGAAGAAGGCTAAGGTAGCCCACTTTTCCATAGACATTGTCTTACCTTCCACGACCACCACCACGGCCAGTGGTGAGTACCTCGGCTCATGGTGTGGCTCGTGGTAGGCTAGGCAGTAGCTACCCATGGCTGCCCAAAATAGCCTCCTCCACACGAGATCCTTGAGGGCTCATGAAGGCTCCCACTGGCCGTGGGAGTGCTCATGGTCTTCACTTAGTTTTTACGGGTTAAGAGGGGTGGCACCCTAGCTACTGGTCCAAAGAACACGGAGGGTACCACGGTTCGTGGTAGGGACTATGGCTCGTGGGACCTCACGTGGTCATTATGCAGACCACTGTAAGCTAGGGGTAATTGGGTCTTTTCTGGTTTTAATTAGATTAATACCATGTCGTTTTGACTAAGCCTAGGACCCCTATATAAGTCATTTTAACCCCAAAACTCACCCATTCAAATCATTATATCCAAAACCCAAAAGAAAATCAAATATCTTCCTCTCCAAATATATCTCTCTCTAGAAATTTGATGAAGAAGAGATGATTCAAGCTAGGATCAATGTCAAGCCTCAATTCCTCCATTGAATTTAAGTTTTGGGCTTTGAGGTATGATAGTTTTAATCCATGGATTCCTTTCATCTATGGAGTTCATAAATTCCTCAATTTTAAAGATTAGAATTCCCCAATTAAGTTAGGGCTTTCTTTAATTATCATGGGTTCACCAAATTGTTGATTTAAATGAGTGAATTATGATCTATTATGCATGAATTGGTGAATTAATGACTTATGATGATTTCCCCCATCAACCCATGTAATCCCCATGTTTTCAAGTTTGAATCATATGATGTGGGATTTTGATCTTCAAGGAAGAATTTTATGAAATTAGACAAGTATTGCAAGTTTACATGTATTTACGATGAAATCCATATGTAACCCATATTTTCTAAGAGTTAATGATTGAAAGTGGTTTTTGACCTCAATAGGTAAATTATGGACTTATGCATCGATTTATGAAATCTATGCAAATATTTTAGGGGTGCTTTGAGAGTAAAGTACCAATGATGATGTTGTGTTGTGAAATGATATTCTCACTAAAACACATACTAGCATGATATGAAAGGTTTTCTCACATAAAAATGATTCTTAGGTTGAAAGGCTTTCTCACCTAATTGAATCAAAGACAAGGAGCTAACTTAATGAAACTAGCTTGAATTGGTTGTCCAAGGCACCTTTTCATGAGTAATGAAGTTAAGTAAGAAATGACTATTCCATGGGAATGTATCCTTAGCACTAACTAGATATTGAATATGAGATGGAAGCTCTCACGTAGTAGAGTTTGGGTTTTCGAAGTAATCTCATGAGATGGAATCCCTCACGTAGTAGAGTCTGGGTTTCTAGTAGCAATATCCTTAACCCATAACTATGTGCCCTCATAGGATGATTATTTAAAGAGACATTAGCTAGTGGATCCAATTAAGCTAAAAGTTGAGGTTCTACCTTCGGCAAGTAGAACAACCCTTTTCGGTGTGGGAGACACTAGAGGATCATGTTATAGCTCACAAGGACTCATGTCGGTTAAGGCTAACTCCCCACAAGTAAGAATGAACTAAGGTTACTTCAAGAAGTATCGTATATGAGTTCAAAGGTTTTAAAAAAGAAGTTAGCTTGCATTAACAATGATTTATGACTGATGTTTTACAACTCTTTCATATGATGTTTAACTTGGTCAATTGCATGTCATGAAATGAAATGTCCCTTTTAGCATGCTTTTAAATGTTTTATGCATGACTATCATACTTGATACATTGTTTTGTACTAACGCATACTCTTGCCTTCATTTTCCCAAATATAGGGTCTGATATTCAAGATGCTCAGTTTCGTGGCTAGTAGGTGATTTGATTGATTTCCTATCTTTGGTGATTCCTCATGCTTGGAGGACGGAGTTTTATTGTTTTAGTTTCTTTCATTTATTTGTCTTTTGGACATGATGTATGGTCTAGGCCCAATTTTATTCAACTCTATTAGATGGCTATAATGAGACAAGTGTGTTAGACTTCCTCTTGGGTTTTATAAAATGTTTTCGACTTGGACTATTTTTACTCTTATAGTTCTATATCTTATGTTATGAGGACTAAGTGGCTTGTATGGAGTCCTTCGGGGTTCTATATGCCATGTAACATCTAGGGGGTACCCCTGGGTCGTGACAAGGATGAATGACCTTCCATGGAAGCATAGTTTAGGATGGTACCCCTGCGTGGGACTAATTATTTGTATTTCTTTTCCCTATTATGTATCCCCATTCACTTTATTCATAAATTTTGCATAAATTTGGGTTTTGGGGCAATGGGATGTTTCAAATGATGTTATACATCCCTTAAATCGTTAGGCCTACCCTTGGCACAAAAGGATCACATATTTGTTTAGAACCCGTGATAATTGTATATGTGTTATAACTGCTTATGTGAATATGTTGGTTTATTTGAAGATGTGCTAGCGTAATCTTTGGGAAATTTTCTAGAACCACCAAAGCACAAATATCAAGTCACTATCAAAAGTACGTTCAAACACACCTTGAGTCTTTAGTTTCCCAAAAAAATCCGAGTTTACTTTCAAATTCTAAATATTACTCTCTCATTTCCGAAAAAGATTGATTCTTAATCTCAAATCAAATAGAGATTCAAGCTAGTCGAACTACGTAGCACTTGAATTCTCTTCTATGAGATATGTAGATAACCTTTCAAGGCTCGGTCTCTTTTTTTGAGAAATTCTATCTTTTTCAACTTTTGCAAGGAGACTAGAGTTTCATACAAATTGAAATCAAAACTATGACGATGAAAGATACAAGATGACCTTGACATAACGCAAGTCAACCTTTCTGTCACTAATCCCAAAAACTAATAGACAAATTCCTATATATTTAGTAATTTTTCTATATCCCTTGGCTAGTGTAACTTCAAGTGAAGCGATTTCTTTGTGTTTGCGGTCATGTGTGTGATATTTTGTATTATTTATCATCTACACAAACTAACATATTTGTCTTTGGAGTTATTTTTCTTTGTCATGTAATCAAATATGATTTATGTTGAGAAAATGCTGAACATCCATACTTCACGATGTCTAAACATTTCAAAGATTCTTTCCCTGACCAAAGTTTGTCAAAAGGAAAAGAAAAAGTGGTTGAACATAATGGAAACATTGATTCGATTGAAATTACAGTGAATGACCCTATCATTGTTGAACATAATAAGTTGATTGCACAATTATTACAACAAATTGGTGAAATGAGGGCTGAAATGGATAAGACCTGTGATTTGACATATCTGACTATCATTGCCAACACTCCTACTCCAAACAATGAAAGGCCACCACTCCATTTTTCTACTTCAAATCCAACATCCGAACATCTTACAACCAATTCATCCACCGCTACAATTCCAAAACCTCCCATCATCGACTTAACCACTCTTAAACCACATCATGCTAGCTCCTCACACCAAAAGTTACCTACCCTTAAAACGCCCAATACCAACAGTCTCTAGAATTTTCCTCCCATCTATCAAATCCCTACTCAAATTGTTCAAAACATACCTACCACTCAACCCATACCTTTAAAAATTGATTTTTATATTCCAATATCACCAGAATTGTACCCTTTCTTGACTACACATTTTGAACTCAATCATTATGGGAAGAATAAGAAGGAGTGGAAGGTCATAGAAGTAGCGACTAAGCAAAGCATCAAAGAGGAAGTTATGCAATGAAGGAATTCAATACACCCTAGATATTTTGGAGTTAAATTATGAAGATTTGTGCATTCATCTACATTTGGACCTTCTGGAAGGTTTTAAAATACCGGAATTTGAATTTTTTAGTGGAATTGAAAATCCTTTTGCTCATTTGAGGGCTTATTGCGACCAATTTGTAGGAGTTGAAAAAGAAGAGGCTTTATTAATGTGGCTCTTTAGTTGAAGTTTGAAATGAGAAGCTTTTGTTTGGT
>JAJOOO010005964.1:0-23867 GCA_029582685.1 Solanum piurae
TAATGCTATATGTAACTCTCTGTTTTGACAAGTTTAAGATATTAGTACATACTTTGTTGAGAATATTTTTATTGTGTTTCTTTTGTTCTATATTTATTCGTGCATGTTAACCACAAAGTGACAATATTTTTTCAAGGCTCAATGGTGAGTCCTATTATATTTGGCTTATTATGTCATTGATTGAGGGTAAGACGAAGGATTCAAGTCCTCTCGCACTAAGAGGGTAATACATCGGGTGAGAATCCTGGTGCATCATGATAATAAAATGTTGGGTTGGGTCCCAACAAATAATGACCTAAAATGCCTTCTTATGGGTAAGACGTTGGGTTCAAGTCCCAACGTTATACAATGACGATGTAACAATGATTGAGCAAATTGATATGCTCTTGATAAAAGTCATGAAATTTGTCCAATTGATTTGCTCTATTCTTTTATGTGAATGTGGTAGCAGGACATAATGTGTCTGAAAATGACAAGTGGTTAAATGTATGAATATGAGTGTGGTAAAATGTTAATGGTCAATTGTGGTAATTAAAAGGAAGAACATTATGGGTTCTTAAGATGGTCCTCCAAATGTGAAGGTAAGTTTTGGCCATCAAAGTGATATGAAAAGTTATAGGGCACATTGAGTTGGTGCAACCCAATTTGAAAGTTTTTTTAAATCCTCCATCAAAATAAAGAAATACAAAGTGATAGTACATTTAGTACTTTTAAAGTGATGTTGAGGTGGATCAAATAAATTTAATAATGTCAAAGTATGACTAATAAAAACTTATGGAGCATATACAAATGGTTATGGTCATTTCTTGAAGAGAATATGACTTGTGTTCGTATGGATAAGGACATGTTCATGTATGGTTGGATAAATGCCACATCTCACCTCTACGGGAGGTTTGAGATATTAAAAAAATAATATATTTTGACATAAATGGTCATTTTGGTCATATACTTTGAGTACTACACAAATATTGTGGTATGTTTTATTATGAACTATTGGAGGACAAAAGAAAGAAATAATTATTTTCTATAAAGGTTGTGGTCATGACCAAAATAAATGTTATTATGTGGCAACACAAATTTGTCATTGGTTGTCAAGAAATAAGTCTTGCAGTAATAATTTTAACCATGATAATAATAATAATTTTCTCCTTGAAGGAGATGGTCACCATAAGAATGATGTTGTGAAATTTGTGGCAGTACACAAAATTAATTGAAAGTTTCGAAAGGACTAATTTTTTATTATCCAGAGAATTAAATAGTTCATAATATTGATGTTGTAGCAAGTCTCAAAAGAAACTTTTTTAAGTTTCGGAGGAATTGAAAAGAATTTTTTTATATTGAGACTGTAAATTATTGAAAGATTGAATATCTTTAGATTACTACAATCAAAGCGGGTTATGAATATTTACATAAATGGTTACCCGTCTTTCTCTTGTTTGTTGTATAAAGATATGGACATGATGAAGGAATCACATGCAAAAGTAAACTAGAAGTTTACTAGAATAAATATCAGTTGGCATAATCGATTGGCCATTCCGATTCAAATGTGATGCAAAAGAAATTGGGAATTCATGTGACTATATGTTTGAAGAAATAAAAGATTCTTCAAGAATTCTCTTGTGTTACTTGTTCTCATGATAAAATGATCATTGTACCAGCTAAGGTTGGGATTGTATCCCCTGAAATTATTTGGAATACATAAAACGGTGAATATGGGCCCGTTCGCCTGCCATGTGGACCGCTTACTATTATGATATAATAGATGTATCTATGGTATGGTCATATGTGCATTTGTATCAACTTGCAAATTGATTTTTGTAAGGTTGTTTGCTCAAATTGTTAAATTAAGAACACAGTTTCAAACTATAAAAGTATGTTGATAATGTTGGTTGGTTTAGCAGAAATTGTATGCCTCCAATTATAGCTAGACCATTGATTATGAGAACAAATCTCTCAAATAAAATTTGATATGAGATGTGTTTATTTAACATGTATGCACCAAGCCAACAAGATTCTCCCATCACAATTGGTTCAGGATCAGGAATCAAATAATTTCCATCTAAAAATTTGATGTGTGCACATATGATTTTATTGCTCCACCACGCACAAAGATGGATCCCCTAAAGAGGTTGGGGTAAATGTTAGATTTCCTAACATTAGAGGGAGATATGTTTATCAACTGAAAATTATGTGTGGGATGAATTATCTAGATCCTCATTAAAAAAAAATGTGAACTTGAAGTTCAAGAGATAATTCATCTGTAAAATGTTGCAAATAATTTGCCAGATGTATATTCTGACCCAATATTTTAATTAAGCTGCAAATGCTTCAATAAATAGTCTTTGAAGGACAGAGTCTAAGGTACGCCAGAAGCGTTATAGACCAATCGATTCCAAACGTAAAACTCCTTGAGGGAGGAGAGGGCAAATTATCAAAATGGTCATGATAATGAGGTAAGTGCTTTGAAAGAGCACTATGACATAACACTTCATAAAACCTTGGCAAAAGTTCAGGTACTTGAAAATGATGAAAAAATGGTGAGATCGACGTTCAAAGACCCATTCAAGTGATAATCCTGTAAACTTATTCACTAAGGATTGCCAACATCAATATTTGAGAAGATGTGATATAAAATTGGAATGCATCTTCTCCGAGATATCAAGTAAAGTTTTTATCAGGGAGAGAAAAATATGTGTTGTACTCTTTTCCTTAACCATGGTTTTATCCCAATTGGATTTTCCTGGTAAGGTTTTTAACGAGGCAACATTCAAAGCGTATTAAAAGATATATGTTTTTTTTTCCTTCACTAGGATTTTTTTCCCACAGGATTTTTTCCTAGTAAGGTTTTAACGAGGCATATTAACTATGGACATCCAAGGGGGAGTGTTATAAAATAATATAATGTGAATGTCCACTACACCAAGAAGTTACTACATTACTTCCCTCCATTATGAAGATAATCCACTACACCAAGAAGGTACTACGTTACTTCCATCCATTATGAAGATAACCTCCACCTTTATGATAATTATTCTTGTAACCTTTCACCTCCATAACCTCCTTCATTATATTCATGTTTAATGTCATGTTTATGACTAACCTTTTGTATGCTCTATGTTACACTATAAATAGAGGTATAAGGGTTCCTATTGTATAGACTTGAAGATTTGGTGAACACTTGAAGACTTGGAATAATAAGAAAAGCTCTCATCTCTTGTCTTCCTATTTTTTGCTTTCATCTATATTTCTTATCTTAATTTGCTTTAGTTTTACAACAAAATATACATTATTTGTTGGACAACAAAAATATATATGTATTTTTTAAACAAGTAATATATCTTCTTTAAATGACTGAGTCAATAGAAATATTTACCCCCTTTTCCATTAATTAATTTGATGAGATGAAAATATGTCTATTAGCTATGGGTAGGAGTGACGAACGGGAGAATTAGGTCAAAATATTGAATAAACAAAATCATTAACTTAGTTGCAATTTAACATCTTCTCTTGTAAAATTTTCATCCTTACTTTTTAGGGGAAATTATACAAATTGAACTCATTAGGTAAATTATTTATCTAAATTGGATTCAACTCAATATATTTATTCTGATTAGATTCACGGTCCAAATTATTTATCAGACGGCCCCCTTGTTCTATTCATTAAACCACTGCTTATTCATCTCCGATACCATCAGAGTATATATGTACAGTGGCGTAGCTAAAAAATTTACAAAGGGTATCTAAAAACTTAATAGCTAATCAAAATTATTTAATGAGTGGGTGCACTTAAATTTTGTAAATCAAACTACGTAACATTAATGATTAATTTTTTTAATTAAAAAATATATCAAAAATTTTAAAATCATTTTACATAATATTTAGCTTTAATGTTTACGTTTATTTGATAAAAAGTGAACAGACAAAGAAAAAAAAAAAAAAAAATCTAGTTTAGAGTGAAATAACTTTTATGCTTCAAGATTATACGAACTTCAACTGACTAACAATGAGAAATGAAAAATAAAGAGTAGAATCAAATGAGTTATAATAAAAGAAATTTTATAGGAAGCCTTTTCACTTGTAGTAGCTTTATGGAATAAATAAATAAATATGATTTGCTTATTAACTTTAAATTAAATAATTACTTCTAAATTTTATTTAAATTTTTAATGAAAAGAAAAAATCAAAAGTCAAATAACATACTTAGGGGATTTGAACTCGCACACATCAGGTTGCAAAAGACTTAGCTTGAACTAAACGATTAAAACCACCGAGCTAAGAAACTTTATTATTTTTCAAGGGTTTCCAAAATGTGTTATTTAACCATTTAAAGTAGAGCAACTTTCACATATAGCAAACACAAAATTCATATTTGTATGCTATAGCAAAGTTTGCATAATTGTGCTCCATAGCAAACATATATATGTATAATTCGCTATACATATACAAAAAAAATAGTTGTATAATTCGTTATACATATACAAATAAAGCAGTTGTATAATTCGCTATACATATACAAAAGAAAGCAGTTGTATACAAAAGATCAATTGTATAATATGTGTATGTATAAAACGAGAAAGAGAGAAAGGCAAAAGAAAAATGAGCAGGGAAATATTTGTATTGTATAATTATAAGTGTATAGGACGAAGATATATGTATTTGCAAGTGTATATATAATTTTCTCTCGCTTTATACAAATAGAAGCACAATTTATACATTTCGTTTCTGTTTGTATAAGCGAGAGAGGCGAGGGTGGCGAGCGAGATTTGGGAGAGTGGCGAGCGAGATCTGGGAGAAGAGAGAGAGGGGAACGAAAGTATATGTATATATACAATTTCCTCTCGCTTTATACAAACACAAACGCATTTTATACATTTGCGTTTGTATGAAAGCGAGAGAGGCGAGCGACAGAGAGAGCGAGCGAGAGTTTGAGGGAGAGAGGCGACTGGCAAACAACTTGCTACAGGGGACAATTAAATCAAAGTGTGGTTAGACCATTTAATTTGAATTAATAGTTTGCTATTATGTACAATTTTTCTTTTAAAGTATCATTTTTCTTATAAATACAATGTAATTTTCCAACGAAGGGTGTCCAATTCCTAGGAAAAGGATAGCTACGCCCTTGTGTGTGTGTATATAAATATATATATATACTCTGATGTATCTATACACTCTGATGGTATCAAACAATAATTGATCAGTTTTTTTACTGAAGCATTGTATGTTCCTCCTTGATGCCATTAGAGTAAATATATACTTGGATAATATTAAGCAATAAAGACGCATTAGTAATTAAAAATGAGGGGTATGAAAATAAAAAAATAACCGCTTGTAAATAATTTTCCTTTCTGATGTACAAGTGTTCTTTTCCTTACTTTTTATGACCCAATTTTCATCCCCAAAAAACAATGATTAAATGTTGTCCGAAATTTCAATTACTACTCCCTCCATTCTATATTAATTGAATTTTTGAGGCATTATTTATTTTCCAAATTAACTTAATTGTTCAGTTTTCAAGACTACTTTTAGAGTGTTCTTCCAATTTTACCCTTCATTAGTTAGTATTGGAATTAGTGATTAATTAGTATTTAGTTATTTTAATCATAAATTTGACAATAATTAATAAGGGTAAAAGTGGAAAACTATGTTCAATTTATATCTTAATCTACTTTTTTTAAAGGGTGTGAAAAACCTCAAAAATTCAATTAATATGGAATGTAGGGAGTACGACAATATAACAATAACATCGCATTGTTAATATTGTATTTCTTAATGGACGATGAAGAATGGTCATGTGGATAACTATTTGAATAGAGTTTTGACTAGGGAGTATACCTTGATAGGAAATTTATATGCTCCAATTAGATATTATCAAACTAACTTATAAAAAATGAAACGGATAAGAGGAAGTATCATCCTTTTGCATGAAATGGTTGTTGGATAGTCAATGTCATTCTTTTTGACAGATTGAATCAAGTCAAAGCTCTTTCAACCATCATAGCAATGTTGTTCCCCTCTTTTAGGATGCATGAAAAAAAATCTCACTTTCTTTGGAGAAGATGAGTGAAATCATGAGTTTATTGGATGACACTTGAAGCACTTGTTGTCCTAACATTTCAACTGTGCTTCTTTTGATTTGACCAATAATTTCCAAGGTAACTTTTGACCTTCTTTAGGAGTAGGTTGATTCAATAGTATTAGATTTGGGGTTGATTTTTGTTGCAGTCATCTTGATATTTTTAAACCTAGAGAAGAAGAGAGATAAGAGAAGACACAATTTAAGTTCATTAGTGATCTAAAGTCAAAAATCAATCAAAAGGTGTTAATTATTATTATTTATTTGTTTGTTTTTATTTTTGAAAAAAACAGTTTCACCAAAGCTAACCTCATACACCTCTTCATTAGGGCATATGTGCATCTCTTCTTCACATGTCTTATCATCTCAGTCTCACCTCCATCATCTTATCCACCACATATGCCACTTCTACCTTGTCCCCAATATATATCTCTGTTTCTAATACTATTTCTCTATATGCCCCTCATCCATCTTAACATCCTCAATTTCGCTACTTTCATTTTTTAATCGAACATGCAAGTTCTTTATACGACATAGTTGGTCTAACAACCACTTTATAAAACTTACCATAAATTCATATTCATTGCACATAAATAATTAATTCAATGGACTTTTTTTCATTTTTGGCCCATCGCCCGTAATAGTACAAAATATACACTAATTATGTGTGTACATATATATCATATTAGGAAAATGACATTTTGACCCACTAAGTAACCATATGAATATTTTTTGATTAAAATATTAATTGTTGGGACATTTTTGGATCAAATTGGAGAAAATGACATTTTTAATCCATATTTTTAATTAACAAGATACTTTTTTTAATTTCCCTTCTCTTTGTGTAAATAAAGCTTTCATTTTCTCAAAGTTAAAGGCAAAAAAGAAGAAACTTTGCCTTTAAATGCCTTTTAGAAAGGGAATTCAGAAGTGAGTGAGAAGCTGTCAGTGCGTCAGCTCCCACTTCCCTTTCTTTCTTTATTTTTCTCTCAAAAATATACTGGCAATGCCCAACCCCCCACCTCCACGCATGTTACACAAACATACCTTAAAATAATTAATTAACACATAATTTATCATCCTTTAATACTGATAAACTCATATATAGTGGCGGAATTAAAATTTTCACTAAGAAAGATCGAAATTAAAATGATTCAACATTTGAAACAATAATATTTACCTTAAATATATAATATAGTTTTTTATCGAATAAATTTGAATAAATCCCCTTAATCTTGTTTGACTCTGCCCTATTATTAGTACAAGTTTTGAAACAAAGTAATTATATAATTAATGAAGTACCAGACTCCAGAGTGTCCATGTCTGTTAACAACAAAAATTCTAAGTTTGATTCTCTTCATCATTCACTATTAAAAAATAAAAATAAAAATGTATGTTTGGTATTAGAAAAAAAAAGTTTATAAGACATTGCGAGTCCAAGTCATTATTTTTATATTATGAATAATTGTGTTTATTGAAATTTACAAGTATTACTAATTTATTGTCACAATTTGGCCAATAAGTTGGTTTATGTCTAGAACTACTATATTGATTTTTTCTGATACTTTAGTTTTTGTATCAATCATATATATATATATATATATATACTTTGTTTACTAGTAAAGGAGTTTCAAAAGGTGATTTAGGTAACAAGTTGAGCCAATTAGAACGTTGTAGTTAGTTTTGTTTCTTTCAACAGTATTGTCATGCTTTCTATAGTATTTTGTCATAATTTCTTTATTTTTGTTATTTTTTTCGATTTGCTTTGACATGCTTTTTTGTCGAAAACAACTCCTCTATCTTTCAAAGTGTAGATAAAATTTGCGTACACTATACTCTCTTTCTATGCTCTATTTATGAAATTACACTAACTATTGAGTATATTATTGTTGTAGTATATATTTATATAATACCTTTCACAACAGCCCTTTCTTTTTCTCTACAATTTTATATTCACATAAAAACAAAGACAAAATTGTATTTACATTAGCATGTTATTATTATTTTTATTTTTGCTTTTCAGTTGTGTATCAACCAACCTTTTTGTCATAACTAAGTGTGATCCTTCATAGATTCCCTCCTTTTTTATTCTCTCTTTCTTTCCATTCTCTAATAACTTTGAATTTTCTCATTATTTTTTATGCTCATGCATCTGTCAAAGAATAATAATCTCACCATAATATCTTTCAACTCCATCTTCAACTCTTTTTTTTGATTTTTTTCTATGTCCCCAAACATCATTGTTGATACATTTTTTTGCATATAAAAAGAAAAAACAGAGTTTCTCTGTTTTTATATATAAAGGAAATTTCCTTTTGTGGTATGTGATTAATGGAAAATATGAATATTAAAGAAGGGAATAATCAACATGTGAATGTTACAAATTCATGTAGTGGGAATAATAATAATAATAATTCAATAGGTGGAAGAGATAGTTCATCTTCACCTACAAATTTTCAACAAAATCAAGTTTCAATGGATTGGACTCCAGAAGAACAAGCTACTTTGGAGGAAGGCTTGGTAAAGTAAGTGAATCTTTTTTTTTTATAGTCAATTTGATGTTTTGAATTGATATTACATGTTGTGTTCTATTTAGAAGCGGAGTCAGGAATTGAAATTTATGTGTGAAAGGATTTTAGTACCTTGAAGTTACTGAGATTTAAATTAATAATTTGTACGTATTTGATGATTTTTTTTGGATACAAATATAGGGTTTGGACTAAAATGATTTGTACATATTCAATGATAAGTTGTTGTTTCTATTTATGGGGTTGGCTAGTCAGAGGTGGAGTCAGAAATTGAAATTTATAGGTTCGGGATTCTAGTAGCTTGAAGTTATTGAGTTCTAAATTAATATTTTTTACTTTTTCAATATAAATATAGGATTTGGACCAAAGCTATTCGATAGAGATAGCTTTGCCTTTGTGGCCGGCCAATTATGTTGGCTTGTCAAATTATTTGTTTGTTGTTGTGGTTGTCTAATCTTTGTGATTGTTGTACTGATGAATTAGTCAAATATTTGCATGTGAAATTTGTAAGGGTACAATCTTTGAAGATTCGTATATATAGCTGACTCCAACTTGCATGAGATTTCTCCGTGAGGAATTAGGAAGTCAAGTACAATTGTTTTAGGGAGATGGGAAATGTGAGACAAGAGG
This sequence comes from Solanum piurae, assembly GCA_029582685.1. Taxonomy (NCBI): domain Eukaryota; kingdom Viridiplantae; phylum Streptophyta; class Magnoliopsida; order Solanales; family Solanaceae; genus Solanum; species Solanum piurae. The sequence continues at coordinate 9,232 of JAJOOO010005964.1, forward strand.
AAAAAATAAATGAGAGCATTTCTAACTACTAATTAAAAAAAGGGCAGCACTGTGTACTAAGCTCCCGCTATGCACAAGGTCCAGGTAGAGGCGGACTCAGATTTGAAGTATAACGGGGGCACAACTAACTTTAGTACGCGTACGCCAATTACTGGAGACAAAGTCTAGCACCTTTCTGTTGTTATGTGTATAGTTGTAGATGAGTAAGGCGAACCTAGGATTTAAGCACAACATGGGCACCACTAACTTTAGTAAGCGTACGCCAATTAGTGGCAACAAAGTTCAGCGTTGTTGAATAGCCTATGCTGGTACCTTTTTGATGTTGTGTGTAGAGCTGTAGATGAGTAAACAAAAAGATGCAACGAGTGTTGTCACCGAAGTTCAAACTTGAGCCACCCACTGGCATCAAGAGCCAAAGGAGCACAATGACCAGCTGCCCTAATCAGATATGTTTGAGGGGTCCTTTTAAAATATATGATAGTTCTTTAAGGTATGTACACATATATATACAGAGTTTTTTCCGAGATTAACTGGTCACGTGCACATTCTCTTAATAGACTAGGTCCACCCTTGGGTCGGGAGAAGGGTTGACCACAAGGATCTATTGTACGCATCAAACTTCTAGTTGACTCATAATATGATCTGAACCTAGTTTTAACTCTGCTAACTTCTAGTATTAGAAGCAAAGATAAAAGGATGATTCAGGCTGATGTTTCTTTACTAACTATTATGTAACTTGTCAAAGTTTTTGGTCTCTTATTTGCTGTTCTAAGCCAATTTACTTGAGGTTTAGAGTTTATTTGTAAGCTCTATACCGCGTATAACAAGTGCATCAAGGCAATAACTCCAAAATACCTGCAGATACGCCTCTGAGACGAGCATATCCCGTTATGCAAAAATTGCAATTGCACTGAAGAACAAGACTGTTCGTGATGTGGCATTACGATGCAAATGGACCACGGTATGTGTTACTAGCTGCTGCAGTTTTAGTATATTAGCTGAAAAGTCTACCTGAACTTGATACTTGACCAAAATATAACCAGAAAAAAAAGTACAAATCTTGAATTTGTTACTTCGAAAACAAATATAGACAAGCATACATCAAACAATCAACTATACCTCAATTCCAAATAAGTCGTAGCTAGTACTAAAAGCATAGAAATTCTTAACCACAATATAGTCATCCTGTTAATTGAATTCAAAACGTATTTGGTATTGTGAAAATCCGTAAAGTGGTAGGTATTTGGTTAAAAAGAGTTGAGATATACTTCCTCTGTCTCAAAAAGAATGTCACATTTCTATAATTAGAAACAATTTAACTTCAAATATCTCCTTCTACCCTTGATGAAATGCTTTATAGCCGCACAATTTTCAAAAGTTTTCCTTTCTTTCTTAAATTTTGTGTTAAGTCAAACGGTGTCACAAAAATTGAGACGGAGGGAGTAACTATTAAATTATTTTCTTGTGTTGTTGTACTGACTGTGTTATTATTATCCCTATAGAAAAAGGAAAACAGCAGGAGAAGGAAAGATGATGCAAATCTATTGAAGAAAAATAAAGATAGAAAGGTAAGCACTTTTTTTTTATGTTTTGTTATTAATATTGTCTTCCCTATCTGTAATCTGTTCCATCTCATTTTTATGAGTCCAGAGAGTTTAACGTCTATATATACTGACAATGTAAAAGAACTTTTATATTATCAGGTTAATTAAAAGATGAAATAACTATTAGCAACCCGTCCATAATATGTGGGATTAGGAACTAGGGATATAAGTTAAAAGTATACTGATTGCGTAAACATTCTTTATGTCATCGGTGTATATAAGTTAACAAATGAGCAGTGTAGGAGCTAGAGATCCGGTTTCTCCTCTGCTTTCTCACACTTATAGCATCTTATGAATTGTATTCCCATACATTGAAGTTTCTATAAGGCATGCTTGCTTCATTTCACGTGTGAAACGCAGCATGATCCAACAGAGAAGCCTATATTCATTAAAGTACCAAATGAATATAGGCTTTTCTGATAATATTCTCTTGAGATTATATTGCAGCGAATTCTAAATTATCTTACCGGACAGATTAGTACCTTACGATGCTCTTGCTTTAATGAGAGTAACAGAGATGTGTGATTTCTTCTTTTTTGTTCAGTCTTGTTTTCTTAAAACTTGTTAATATACAATACCAACAGCTCAAAACCACTATCAATCACTTGAATTCATTCTTGAAGTCAAGCAGAGAAAATGTTTCTTCTTCACTCGACTTGCTTACATAATCAATCAATCATTCTCTTCGAAGACAAGTGGACTTAATTCTACCCACTCGACTTGCATTTTGGCTTCTCGTACGTAGGTATCATGTACCTAGTCCAGTATAACATGCACCTAAAATAATATATACCTGTATCATAAAAGGATGGAATCACTGCTGTTTTTGGTCCTTTTTGTGTTGCTTACTTTGATGTATATCTCAAGGAATGTGTTAAATTCTTTTCTCAGGAAAAATTGATTGATCCTACAGCAGTATCGCCCCCCGTGGTAATGCAGCAGCCTAGTTATGCTCCATACACTCAAGGAGTGGTTTCTAATAAGAGTGAAGGTTTCTCCTCGTATCATGGTCAGTTTTACTTCTCAAGAATAGCCAGTAGACTGAGATTTCTCTTCTTTTAGCTACAATTTTTCATTTTTACTTGATATATGAATTATGTCTTCTTGGTGTTCATCACAACAAATACATGAAACTCCATCCTCAATGTTTAGCTCTATTTTTGAAGTGATGGAAACTTTGATGAAACTTAAATCTGTTAGTATTACTCCTGACTTGACACAAAGTTTAATGGAAGAATTTTGAAATTTGTGGTTTAAAACATCTCTTGACCAGATAATATTGAATAGAGAGTGTATGTATGTATCTTGGAGATTTCATATGCAAGATGTTGATGACAAACACCTATATAAATGTTCTCATCATCTAATTCCAACCTCTTTTATTCTGAAAAAACAGAATTTTGTTGTTTGCAGCCACAGTCAGTATGACCACACAGCTTATTCATCAAAACGCCCGGATCTTCGAACAAATTTCTGCAAATCTTGTTACACATCAAGTATCATTTCATTTTCTTGCTCTTCTAACTGTCAAATAATAACTAAACAGTCTCCTCGTTAAGTGGGCGTTTGATCATATTTCATTGTGAAATTTTAATTAGGTTGCCTTCTTTCTTGCAGATACACGAGAATACTCGACTTTTGTGTCAAGCTCGAGATAACATCTTCAAGATTCTACATAAGTAAGTACTCTCTTGAGTATGCCTGTCCCTTTACATCTTTTATATTATAGCTTTGTTCTTTATTTACAGGTTGAATGAGTCGTCCTGCACGCTGAAGCAGATGCCACCACTCCCAGTTAAGTTAAATGTACAACTCGCAAACTCCATACTTCCCCCCTCAACTCATGCATTGGGGTGATGATCTCGCGATAGAAAGTCAAGCATTCATGGTCATTGATCTTCAGATTTTACGGAGTCATCTCTATCGCGAAGGAACAAAGAGTTGACTGATTTCATGTACAATTTTTGGGCATACTATACTTGCCTTATTGCTCCTTTCCCTGGTAAAGACCTTTGTACAGTAATAAAATATATACACCGACCGACAGTATTTTAGATTTTTCATATATACCATCAGGTTAAGTGTGTGCTTATTTTCACTTTTATCTTTGTCACCATCATCAATTAGAAAGAAAGTCTATATGTAATTGGAGAATGAATATATCTGTGAAAAAACATCTTTTGCATTTTGGACAGTGCCAGCAATTGCTGCAGTTAAGGAATACATTTACAAGATTAAAACCAAACAGATGTCCTGGGAAATTCACTAAAGGGACCTTCTCCTTCAATCGAGTAATGAAAAGAAAAACACACCCGTCAGACACCGATGAATGCAAACAACTAAACGAATACAAAGACGACAAATTCATGGAAATGGGGATAAATCCGTCAGATGTTTTTAACTGAAGGAGGCCATGACAATCTCCTGTGGCTCATACTATCACCTTTTTCAATTTCACTACCTTCTTGAGGCTCACTTTCTTGACTTCTCAGGTTTCCAACTGCTAAATCATCAAAGCTTGATTCTGTTCTCCATGGGGGAGGAGTCACGCAATCAGTATCTCCAAGTATTGTTTGAGAAGGATCGTTGCTTGGTGTTGTAGACAAGGAAGAAGAATGACCAACTCTCAAAGCATGCAGTGTTGCAATTGACTCTCTCATAGCAGACATGGCTTCAAAGAATCGGGTGCTCGAAGCCAAAGCAACAGGAATTGGACGAAGCATTTCCTACATTAATTAAACATCAAACTTGAATATCAAATGCAATTTGGTATATGCCTAAAATATTTAACCTTGAGAAGGAATAATTTTGTATCCCATTGTGTACTTTTGAGTTATATTTCTCAAACTCTTCAAAAATATCGACGGGTGCGTGCCGGATATTCCAAAAAGTAGTGCCTTTTTGGAGGATCTAACACGAGTGCGGCAACATTTTTGGAAAGTTCAAGCAACATTGACTTTGAGGGTTCCAACTCACCAGTCATGCAATAAAACAAGACAGCAAAACTGCACTAATGATTTCATGGATTCCTATATCCTTTAATCCTTTTGCAGTTACAACTTCTTGAATCAGTCTTACCTGAGTGCACATACAAACATGTGTTGCTTCTATACACACTAACATCTAGCTGCATCATACATCTCTGTCCCTATTTGACAGTTATAGCTCCTGCTAACTACACCACATACAATTTTATTTTTTTCCTTATTTGAGTTTTACAATTTTCTTGACATCAGTGTATGTAGAAGTAGTGACAATGCCTTCCACAAAATGAAACTCAATATTTTCTAGCACCAGACAAATAGGGAATAAAACATGAGCATCATCAAGGACCTGACTGTCAACAGGACAGATATATGCGAAACATGATGATGCCATTTACTCTTTATACAAGAACCCAACATACAAAATAAGATAATAGCTTCCACGCAAAACATATTATATACAATATTACAAATAATGCTTCAAACTCAAACCATTAAAACAAATTAGTTTTATTTTGGCAACATATGAAGAAAAAGTTAATCAGCAGGATTGAAAAAAGAAGAAGTGCATACCCCCCAGACTGTTGGTGGTTCTTTAAAATTCTGACTCCACTGAAAATCTGTTACAGAAGCCGTTAAAGCACCATAATCACTAGCAGCCCTCATCAGCAATTCTGAAAATTGTTTCTGCACAATTCAATTACATTAAGACATCTATTGGCTTGATACGTATCTGAATGATTAAATGAACAGTTTTAAAAAGCTTAAGAGTGGTATAGAAGCATCTGGTTCTTTCTCTCAGGGATACATAGGGATGTATCAGTCGAAGTGTAACTACCGTGAGTCTATTTTTACAAGGCAAATAATGTACAGTAGGGTGTGTTAGAAGCGAAGTGTTAATGTAATTAAGAATGTTATGATAGTATCTGGTTAGTTCCTCTTTCAACTAGATATAAGATGTAGGTTATCCTTATTTTGATAAGGTAATTTTTTTTATTAATGATGGCGTAGAACCTCGTAAACAAGTACAAGCAGTATACCAAAACATAGAACCTACACCAAAATATGTATGGTTCTCTAAGAAAGCAATCCAATCACCTATACATATAGGAACCTCAAGGGTACACAAAAAAGAAACATAAGCAGAGGACTACTTTGCAATGTAACCAAATCACTATCTACTCCTTCAAATGCTCCCATGTTTCTCTCTTTACTTAGAACCAACACATAATGGCTACTGAAGATTGCATCCTACAACTATAAATAGGTGCATCTTATATTCCACTATCATCATGTTATCAAAACATCTCCTCCTCTTAGTTTTTCTCACTGGGTGTTTAAGTTTCAAAGGGTTACAAGACAAGGACTAAGCAGTAGCTCTTTGGCAGAGTGCCCCACATTCAGTGTGTACGTACTCATCAATTGCTGTTCTTTATTTTCTTATCTGTGTTGTCAATGCTGAAGTGCTTTTGAATTGTGTAGCAATGGTGCACACAGTAGCAAAAGAATAAAGAATTAGAGATTTGATATTATGAAAATAATACTCATTCTTGTTGATAAAGCAAAGAATAGCAATGACAAGCATCACATCAGGGAAGAAATAGAGTTATTTTCAAAACAATGAGACACTTAATTTGGTTTTATAATTTCATGTTTGGTAAACACCGCAGCTTTAAGAAGTTCTAACCAGGTGATATTAACATTGAGCTTAGATTAAATTAAGAGTATTGGCAAAATAACAGGAAATTTTCAATCTAGAGAACTAACGTAAAACCAGACGAACTCATACAATTTTTACATTTTCGATAAGTTAGCTTATGCAACTTTTAGTGATAAAAAATCAGAGTTAATTACTCACGGTGTGGTATAGCAGAAAAATCTTGTTCAAATTAACTGGTTAAAAACTCATCAAAGAGCTCCTTATATAAGAGTTTTCAGGTACAAAAGTTTCGCAATATTTGTGTTTCTTGATTATGAGACATATGTATTATGAATATTCTACACTTTTTTTTTTGAGGATAAATATTATGAATATTCTACACTTCTAATTGCCCTCTGACTAATGTAACTATTAAGAATGAATAGGTTTTCTTTCTTGACTTTGATCATGCTCCCTCAAACTCAGGGTGATAAAGTAACTTATAGTTTGCTTATTTTGAAAATGAAAAACTAAAGATAGACCCAGGCCGGGTAGTTACTAACTGTCTGGATAATGTTGCCGAAATGGAAAGCAATCAACCCAGAAAAAAAAAGAGATGTAGGAATTCTAGAACATTGTTGTGTGTAATTACATAGGAAAAGATGGAGACAATATGTACGGAAAATAATGCCTTCTGGAGGAAGGCAATAAATAAAAAATATGGTCAACTGGGACATTGGTGCTCTAAACCAGTGAATTCTTCTTTTGGGGTTAGTATTTGGAAAGACATCAGGAAATTTTGGGAGAACTTTGCTATAAACATTGAGTTCAGAAGAAGGAAGGAAGGCATTCTTCTGGAATGATAATTGGTTAGGACATGGTCCTTTAAAAGAATTAAATCCAGATTTGTTCTGTTTGGCGTCTACACCTGAAGCTACAATTGAGGATGCATGGAGTCAACAGGAATGGATATCTCTTTTAGAAGATTGTTATATGACTAGGAGATTGAAAGGGTGGCTGAAATTCTGAAGACACACGAGGTCTTTCATGGTTCACGAAATTTTGAGGACTACATAGTTTGGAACGGAAGCAGCAAAAAAAGGTTCACAATCAATTCTGCCTATCACTCTCTGTCAGGTACTGATTCCATTAACCCTGACTGGCCTTGGAAATTTCTTTGGAAAGTCAAAGCTCCATTCTAAGTTTTGTGTTTTACATTGTTAAAAGGGGATACAGTTGAGATCTAGGTGTTTTTTGTGTCAGGAGGAGGCAGAGAACAATAGCCATTTATTTCTGCATTGTACAAGTCACTTACCTTTTATAGCAATTATCTTTGTCTTTGGCTGAGGTTAAATTATTAAACAGGTAATGCCTAAAGATACAAAGGACCTTTTGTGGACTTGGAGCAATGTGACAAGAAGTATTAGACAGGAGAAATGGTGGAATGCTGTTCAGCTTGCATACGGGGTGGACTCTGTGGAAAGAAAGGAAAACTGGGTGCTTGGAAGACATGAGCTGCTCAATACAGGAAATTAAGAACTGTTTTTGTTTTATATATTCCGGTGTAAGGAAATTCTGTAGAGGATGCAGAAACAATATGAATTTTTTAACTCCTCCTATATTTTGGACTGGGCCTTCTGTGATTGTAAATGCCGATATCGGCACCATCTGGTGCTGATGAATATAATGTTAAGAATCCCTAAAATATCATAAACGATATTCACAATATTACATTAGCCAAATGCAATGAATCTAATCAAATAATATTCTGTGAAAATTCTTTCACATACCTATGTTGTTTTTTCCCAATCTTCCGCAAAAATAATCTTTTTGCAAATGAGATTAAAACTCTTTGGTAGTCAGTACATATATATGGACAACCACGGTGATAAAAAAATAAAAGAGTATATATATGGACAAGCATTTATCTCTCAAGTTCTAGATATTCATGGAAGATAAACCAATTTTATACAGTTGGCAAGTAACAAACCTGATATTCAGCTTCAACAGGAATGCAATCCAACGAATATGGTTGTTGAAGGCGAGCAATTATGCGGTCCTAAAAGACCCACAGAAGAGGTTTAAGCAAACACAGCAGAAAAATGAAGAAAATAGAAAAAGAAATGATAAGTTAAAGCTTACTAACTTACTTAATGAGATTTCTAGAACCCGTGTAGGGTACACGTTCGATAAAATACCAGAGATAATATCCTGGTGAATCAACTCTCAGTCCACCCTATTCTCATTTAGTTCAGTCGTAAGTAAGAAAGTACGAGTTGTACATGTATTATTAGATACTTTTCATTATTTGTGTGCTTTATATACTCAGCTTTCAGAATATTACAGTACAGGAATCATGAACCATTACTCATCACATGCATTGCATTGTCACGTTTAAGCTCAGTTCAAATTTAGCTACTGGTGTGATCACATTCAGACTCGGAAGAGAGAAATGGCCAACCTCCCCTTGTGTGAGAGCCACAAGGGCCAGGGTTAGCTTGCTGTAAGCGCCAACTTAGGGGATAGGCCGACACCCCCCCCCCCAATGTGTGTTTCTAGATCTCAACGTACATAGGGTCACAACATTAAAACTTTTTTTCCGAAAATCATTTGCTTTCAAAAGTATCTATTCACGTACATGCCAGTTATTCAGTTTACAGTTCAATTCATAGTCTAGTTATATTGTGAGCATACAGTCTCTAGTTATCAGCTACCTTTAGACGAATATGCCAGTTTCCAACATATGTGATCTTCCCTGTTCTTGCTATTTTGTACCTTTAACCCAAAAGTTTCGTTCTCTTCCACTGAGGAAATAGTCTATGAAACTTCCTGGTATCCTATCGGAGATACTTAGCCTGTGAGGGCCTGCTTCAATTTTCTTGGATGCAGATTCTACAGATTACACTCCAGGCACGATCAGATTGGTTAGACTTCAGCGCAACTCACTTTCACTAGTCACTTTGGTGGGAGCTCAATCTTATATATATTGCTTTAAACTTTTAAGTATTTGGGGTAATGCCCCAACAACATATTTTTAGTATTCTTAGAGGCTCATGACTTAACCTAGTGGGTATGTTAAGGATTTCAGTCTCAGTTTGCGATATTCATTTATAGACCTGAATGATTAAGTATAACTCCAACATAGGACACGACACCACTACCTCTTTCTTTTTTTGCCTCTCTTATCTGTTGACTCCCCCATGGAAGAATGAAAGAGTGCACAAACAAGCACATTCTCTCTCTACCGTTGATTCCCCCATGCAAGAATGAAAAAGTGCACAAAGAAGCACAGCTGTAATACTTTCATGAATATGGCTGTGCGCAAACAAAAAGCATGCATATAAAAACCAACATCATTCTTCCTTTTCAGTCTTTCCTAAATATTGCAATTTGCAGAAACAAAGTTCTTTATTCCAAATTATCCTTTCATGAATACATCTCTTATTGTTCAGTACGAACAAAATCTACAGAAATCAGCAACCACTTGAACAATCATATTCATGTTTAGACAATGCAAAAAATAGAAGTTAAAATTTAGATTAGGTCAATTACCTTGTTCTGAATAACGTCCTTCAAAATAGTAGTAATCCTTTGCAATGTTTCAATCTTCTTTTCCATTTCACTGACATGTGTCAGATGAGCAACATTTTTGTCCTCCTAAAGTTGTAGCACAGTACTATGTTAGTTCGAGATACCGCTAAAAGAGTAAATTTTCAGGTATCCAGGTGATGAAAATAAAATATCACAATTATTAGTCCTTGTAAACTCAATATATAATGTCCAATGCAGTACTCTAGGAGTCCACTATGAAGAGACACGAGCTGAAGACCCACAAAAAGTACAGTTTGAGTTGAACTTATAGCAAAGGAAGTGGCAAATCCTCTCTGTGCCCGATCAAATCAAAATGCTTTGTAGTGTTAAATATTAGGTTTTTCCTTAATGTAGTACATCACCCGGGAGTCGGGAGATTGAATGATTGAACTGCAATGATCCTACCCCAGATTATGTTCATGCAGATCGAAGTCGAATCTAGAATTCAGTAAAGTATTCTGCTTTTAAGTTAGACACAGGCAGGTGATACTACTGAACTTATGTTTTCTCAAGATGAAACAAGTATAAATTTTAGAGGTACATGCTCATTAGAAAACTCATTGCATTAATATTTAAAGGTCACCCATTTTGACCAAATTACCAAACTATTAAACTAAGCTGCCAACCCAATGTGAGCTAGTCTCTAACTATAGTGCGCAAGCTATTTATGCACTTGAATACACGGAAAAAATAGAAAACGATATCTAACAAGTATTAATTAATACACAACCAAATAATTGTATATGCTGTGAGCTTTGTTAACATTGTTCTAAAAAGTAGGATGTTCTCTTTTTTATGTTCTCAAATTAATTTGAACAATATGGTATCCATGCCCTGTCTAAATGGATAGAACATTTTGTATATTAGGGTCAAACTAAAAAGTCAAAGTGATATATATTCACAAAGGCATGAAGCGCATTCACTAGATTTAAAGTACCACATCGTGTTGGATACTTTAAGGCAAATGTAAAACCTTACAAAGAATAGATAAATCATTAGAATAACAACAATGTTACCTTTCGACCTTGAAGTTCCACTTGTAAATCTGCAATCTTCCTTTGAACAGCAGTAAGTTCCTTCAAGACCCTTATCAAATCATCAGCATTTTCGCCAGTGGTGGTGGATAAGTTTTGGATCTCCTCCTAAACAAGGGGATGTTGTTGAATTCCAATCAATAAATACAAACAAGTCTCAAAGTATGAGAGGAAACAAAAAACAATAAAGATAAAGATGAACAGAGAAAGAAGCAAGGACATATTGAAAGCCATTCGAATACAAATGCACAAATTTTGGGTATCCCCATAGTGCAAGAACTATAGAGAACAAAAAAGTTGGGAAAAGGAAAGCAATCTATAACGATGAAAGGTCAACAAACATGAAAGCATAGATAAACTGCAGTACTAAAAAGCACCTAAACTATTTTTTCTTTTTCAGTAGCATGAAATTTTCATTTCCCAGCAAAAACCAACTAGACTCTTCTCTTTTTTTTTCTATTTCCTTTTGTTATGGGTAGTGACTGAGCCAGCTTATGCACACCACGACAAATCCACATAGTAGCATGTCGAGCAACACCAGCAGCAACATACCCAATATAGTCGCACAAAGTGAAGTCCTGGGAGGGTAGAGTGTACGTAGACCTTAACCCTACGCCTCAAAGGTAGAGAAGTTGTTTCCGATAGACCCTTAGCTTAGGGGAAAATAGTCCAAAGCAGGCCCAAAAAAGAGTAACGGAAGTACAAGTAACAACCTATATTTAAATTCTAGTATCGTTTTCATTGCAAGACCATTCCGAAATTGAAGTAGGCATCTGATGCAATATTACCACCACGTAATATACTTACCAACTGAGTTTGATCCCTATCCAAATTAATGCCATTGCACAACTTGTTTATGAATTTTAGACTATACTTTAGTTGCCTCAATTTACTCCTCCAGTCAACTAGGCAACTATATTTCTTCTCTTTGAGTGAGCAACCATTGTGATTATGACCTTGAGAGAAAATGATATCCAAGGACTGATACAAATGGCTCCTAGAAGCAGAAATATTGTCTAGTAGGTATGTGGTCAACTGAGTACCAAAAATAGTAAGGAGATTGTATCCCTTGTCAACCACCATTGCAGATTGTCACCAATACTCCTTCCACCTTGTCTCAATCTTTCAAAATTAGAAATGTAAAGCCTTGATTTTCCAATACACAAGATGTTTAAAATGGTTTTGTAGTATATAGAAAGAGCACACATGAAAAGAGGAAAATTCCATGAAATAATCTGACCAACAAGTGCTCTATTTCCAAATCGTATCACATGTCTAGCCTACAAGCAAATATTCCCGTCCACCAACAAATCCTCTAGAATCTTAAGATAAACCATGTGAATTACCCCCATTTCTCTGCAACATTGTACAGTTGCGTATCATTTTTAGTTGAAGCCCTTTTTAAATCATTTTATTTCCCCTTAGTTAAACCCTAAATGCCTAAATGTAACTTCCAAAAAAACACATTAAACTTGCGTTCATCACAATCAAATAGATCTACATTAAAAGAGAGAATTCAGTAACAAGTCTTCATTTACAATAATTACAACAATCGAACTACAAAATTCCAAAGTTATATTTATGAAATTCCCCCAATAAAATCAGAAATACAAGACCCATTTGGGCAGTAAAAGAAAAGTGAACCTGGGAAGGAGGAGGAGGTACAGAGAAGCCCAATTCAGTAGCAATGGAGAGAGCATCAGACATTCCACCAAGTCGTCTCATAGGTTTTCTTCCTACCCATGTTGAATCGCTTCCCATCATCGGATTTTGCTTCTTTTTTTCTCTCTCTACAACGTCTTCTACTATCTACCAACTTCGAATGTAAGGAATTAGAGCACAGGGATGAGCACGTGAGAGGAAATGAATTAATAAAGATGAGCGGCTCAGATTGTTCAAAGGGATCAGACGGAAAATACTCCCAAACTAGTTAATATCAGCTACATGAATCCTCCATAACCATTTTTCTCCATTTCAATCCCTAACTACTAAATGTCCCCTTTATAACCATTCCGTTCAATTGAAAATTACACTGTGTGTGAGAGAGAGAGGGATACATACTTGAAGTTCGAAGTCTGAAATAGAAAAAATCCGGCGCCGGCGAAAACTCCGATCTTCACCGGCAAGAAGTCTTCTCGCTGTTCTGACGATTAAAGTGCGAAGCTCAGGGGTTTTGCTTTCTTATGTTTTGTTTCTGAAAGACAAAATCATACTTCGTATTATTTTCGACATTTTAAGGGCAAATTTGTCCATGAAATTTGAATTTTTAATTGAAAAATAAAATATAAAAAATTGAAGTTGTGTTTAGTTATTAATACGAGTGATTTGGAGTGAAAATAACTTTTGGGTATCATTCAAATTTCAAAACTAGTTTTAGAATTTTCTAAAATTTTATGATGAAACATGATTTTCTCTCCACAACATTTAAAATTACTTTTTTCACTAATATTAATATAAAATTATTATTTTTTTGGAGAAAGAAAGACGGTACAAAGATTTCATTTTCTAAAGGGAAAAAGGGGTTAAAAATACTTTTAAATTATGTGTTTGAATATGGATTTACTTTGGAAAAAATTGAAGTTTTGTGATTGGAAGTCCTGAAAACCTAAGAACTTGTGCAGGACCGTTCTTGAGAACTTGAGATTTTTTAAAGATTGAATTTCATGGCCAAACATATATTCAAAGGTAATTTTTAAAATTTGATCCAAAATCTTTGGTGATATGTTAGCAGAATCTTAAATTTAATTATTCGAAACTCATAGGTTCTTTGGCAAGCTTCAAAAATATGTTATTTTTTATTAGAAGTGTCTTCTAGAAAAGTACTTTTGAAGAGTCGTAATTTGTGTTTGATTAATAAATTTGAAAAACACTTTTGTCAATATTCGAGCAAGAGTTTGTGCTTGACCAAGGTTCCAAAAATACAAGAAAAACTACTTCCTTTTGAAAAACAACTTCGGCTACTACTTAAAAACAATATACCTTTTTAGCAATTAGTAACGAAAATCATCAACTCATAAATCAGTAAAATGCTCCCAGCTGAAGGGGACTTCATTACCAAATTCGAACTCGAGATTTTGGTTAAGAGAGGAGAGAACCACCCCTTCCTTCAGTGGTTATTTTGCATCTGCAACTGTGCAGAACCATTAACCACAACCTTGATACCTATGCATGTCTTGACTATTTATTTATATGAACTTGGCAGTGAATCTTTGTTAACTCATGTATTCAGGTTAGTCAAAAATACAGAAACAGAAATAGATGAAATAGACAGAATGATTTTTTAATCCGAGTCCATAGAAACCACTGTGTTTCCTTAAGAAATTTAATCCCCTCACTGTACCCGAGGTTGCAGATTAATTCCTCCCAAGATAAAACGGATTAACCTGTTAAAGAAGTAGCGGTACCTCAAACTTCAATAACTTCAGCGAACGCAAGAACAGCAACAAGAGCACACACAGACTCAGTCGATCGACAATTTTGTTTATGTAAGAAAATGTATGCAGAGAGGAAAAAATTTCAGTGTTTGAAAAAACGAAAAAGACCTCTTATTTATAGCCAGTTGTAGCAAGGAACGCGTCTGTTCAGACAAATCTGTTCAGACCCGTTTTTCCCAGAACGTTGTGTCTTTTGGGAAAACTAACGACTTTTCGGAAGTATTACCGTTTGGGAAAAGTAACGACTTTTTGGAAGGATTACCGTTACACGTGAATTTCAAATAAATTCCGTTGCGCCAAATTAATTTTGTTATTTAACTAACATTCTGAATTAATTTATAAGAGAAAGG
>JAJOOO010005965.1:0-16084 GCA_029582685.1 Solanum piurae
TAGCTTCACTTGACATAGGAATGTAACCTGAATAATTATGAACTCCGACTTAGCTCACATTATCAGTAAGATCAAGAGGATGATAAAGGTCCAAATGAAAAAATTAAGTGAAGTCAGAAACACTAAGCTTGTTAGTTGCTACCATAACATTTTCTCTTAGCTAGTTAGTTATTTTCTGTCCTTTTTTCAGTACTTAGTTATTTTACTTCATTGTTTATTACTTCCACCCATTTTCGACTATGAAGTTAGGAAGATACTCAATATTCATCCATATATTATTTGTGCAATTACATTCCTTAGCGTGTGTAAAATCTTCAAGTATTTAGGTTAGTAGAGTTGTGTATTTGTTAAATCGGAACTAGTTAAATATAACCCCTTCAAATATCAATCCGTACACTGACTTCAATTTCCATCAGAGTCCTCCTTATCCAATTCCGACATAGCTGCAACAAACATTTTTGCTAGTCTTGCAGCATTTCCAATAAATTCAGTCCCCATTCTTCTGTACTGAATTTGGACTGCATTGCTTCGAGTTCTTTCAAGCTCATTCAAGTAGAATTGACTTCGCATTTGAAAACTGTTCACCATGTTTGTTACCTCGATCCATTCCAAATGCAATCCGTACAAGAGCAGCCTTCTCTGGTAAGTTTGTTTCCTTTTGGGTCTTTTCTTATAGCTTTCGAATTGAATGACGATAACTAGCAACAAAAGCAATACCAGAATGAGCATGAATTGCCTAAATTTGTTCATCTATTCTAGCTTCTTTCAAATTTAAAACTCTAACCACATTAGCACCAAGTTTTGCATGAGGTAATGTTCAATGAATCTCAAAACTCGATATCAAGATAAAAATACAAGCTTGTTGTAACACCCCGTATCCGAAAACAAAACTTAATGCAGATTTCCAGAAGTTGCAGGTGCAACCCACGGTTGCCACCCACCTACGGCCCGTGTAGTTGGTCCGTGGTTCTCATCTGCAACCATCCCCAGAAATTCAGACAAAAACCATTCTAAGGCATGACCCACAGACTGACATGATGGATCGTGGATCCATTGATGGATCGTCGATCAGTCTGTAGGTCGAAACCTTCAGAACCTGGTCTCTGAAGTCATCGACGGACTGACATGACGGATCGTGGATCCATCGACGGATCGTCGATCAGTCCGTAGGTCGCTTCAGCAGATTTTAAGTCAGAGGTCTTTTGGTCTTTTCCTATTTTGTTTAACCCCTAAACTACGTCGTCTAGACCCTAAATTATGAGGTTTTGGTAAGTTTTAGCCTAGAAACATAACTAGAACTTACCTAAGTCAGATCATTAATCAAAACTTAGAAAAATTAGAACACTAAGAGGAGAAAGAAGTCAAGAACCCTAGTTTAAGAACGCGTCAAGATTCCATCAGTTCCAGCCCCGAAATCGAAAGATATCTCTGTGGAATTCATCACCAGGTATGTGGAATTTCACTAGTGGGTTCCTTTCGCCCATTAGGTCCCTAGAAATCAGTCAGATTCTTGATTCCCTTATTATTATTTAGAACTAGGGTTTCTAAACTTCAGCAGATTATCATGAATTAGTTATTTAAATGTTCCAAATCAGATTATCATGTTATTACTTCGTTTCTTGTATCAATTTCAGAACCCTAGCTAGGTAGTTCTTTTGTTCTTGAATTACACATGATAGGCCAGATATTTCAATTATTCAGTTATACATGCCTCAGTTATTAATGCATCAATATCAGTTTAATTGTTGCATTCTCAGTTTGCATGTCAGTTTGAGCTATTCAGTATAATACAGAAATTCAATCATAATGTGTTAATCACCTAATCTATTGGGATTAGCATAATACCGAGTTGGACTAGGGTTCAACGTACTCGAATAGTCCCAGAACTACGAGTCAGGTAGGTTATAAATCCCCTCTGTGGGCATCATTTTAGTGATCACAACAACATGCCTCTATGCCTTTGGCCGGGTATAGTGGGTCCTCTCGATGGGGGGTATACATCAAACTCCACACTTAGCTCATGTGGTTTTATTGTCGGTTATTAATAGCTCCCACAGTTCAGTCAGACTCTATTGTATTGACCAGTTATTAGTACATTCAGTATTTCAGTTTCAACATGTTATGAACTTGGTCTTTGCATTCAGATAGTTCAATATTTAGCATCTATATCAAGTTCAAATTATATCATTATTTATTTTCTCTATTTAGTTCTGATGTTATTTCAGCTTTATTCTATCTTGCATGCTCAGTACCTTTCAAGTACTGACGCATACTCTGCGCTACATCTTCTCGTGATGTAGGTTTAGGTTCTCAGCATCCAGATCACGTTTAGATCGGTTTCTAATCTCCAGTTCAGCAGCATCAGTGGTGAGTCCTCATTCTTCGAGGACAACAATCATGTTATCTTTTCATTATTTCAGTATTTTAGTTTCAGTTTTCCTAGACTTAGCTGGGGCATGTCCCAGCACTTCTAGTCAGTTAGAGGCTATTTTCAGACATAGTTAGATTCAGCTTTAGCATTTGAGTTTGACCTTCCAGTTGTTGTTAAATTCTCAGTTATCATATATCCAGATTTAGTATATGGGCATTCCCCATCATTTCAGATTTATCTCATGATTAGCTTCTGCACAGTATTTATTGCTTCAGTTTACTATTAGTATGCTCATGTTATGCTAGCAGGGTTTAGCTTGGGGTCACTCGTGATCCTAGGTCCCGTGTTCGCGTCTCGGGGTAACTTGGGGCCTGATACCTGGAAAAGCTTACAGGTAACAACTGGTATAACAACTTTGTTATTGTTGTTTTTATTATCTGTTGTTTCGTATATGAAATTTTTGATGCCTTTAGTAACTATACATAGAACCATTTCTTTTCACTTGAATTTCTACGCATTTATATTTCCTGGAATCTTAATTTACGCATATAATCGGTGAGATCGAGTTTATCTCGATCTTCGGAATAGTTGTTGAAAGCTTTTTTTCAAAATTCCCTAAAAAGTTGTTAAGAATTCAGCTACATCAATCGGAACTCTCTGTTTCGCCATTAAAACTCTTTTTTTTTATTAAAAAAAAAATCTGCTGCTACTTTTTGCTGTAAATATGTGTTTCTTGTGAGAAACAGGGTTTATAAAATGCATGAATATAATTAATGTGTATGCCTCTTCAAACTCAGACTCTTGGGTCCAACATAAAACTCCCCATTCGGCATTCGCAGGTTGACAATATGTTACAATAACTTGTTGAAATTTTCTGGGGAGGTACTAGTGTGAAGTAACAAGTTTGTTGAAGAAATAGTTAATTAACTATATTCTAGAATTGATTAGTTAGTTAGTTGTATAAAGTTAGTTAGGAAAGCATCTTTGTTAGTTAGGAATTACAGCTGTCAAACTATGCCTACTCATACTTGTATATATACATGTAATTAGCGTGTGATTCATATAGATTGAATGAATAAGATTCTGGTTCATTCCCTCAAACTCTCTAAGTTCTTCTTAACTCCCATTAATGGAGTTCCTCAACATGGTATCAGAGCCATAAGGAATTTACTGTCTTCCTCTGTTATTTCCTCCATTCTCGATCAGATCGTGGATTGATTGAAGTTCTGCAAAAGTGTTGAAGAGTGGGAAAATCTCTATTGCATTTTTTTTAAACTCAGAATTACTGATTCACTCATGCCAACAGTGTTGCTGCTCACAATGACTCTGGAACTTATGACTTTCATGTAAGCTCTAATGCTAGATCATATAGTTCCTCCACTAACACAACTCCAGCAGGTACACAGGGCATGTCAATGTTTACACATGAACAGTACAATCAGATTCTGCAGATGCTATGCAAAGGCAAAGGAAAAGAAGTTGATCCTTCAGCTAATGTAGCCACAACAAGTACCTCAGGTATACATACAGCTCTTATGACTGATGTGGTAAATACTAACTGGATCATTGACACTGGTGCATCAAATCATATGGTTCACAATAGAACCTTAATGAGTAATTCTACAGACCTTGCTAAGAGACATATGAATGTCAATTTACCTAATGGTGATCAAGTTCCCATTACTCATGTTGGTGAATCCTTAGTACTTGAAGATAACATGGTGAAAGATGTGTTGTTTATACCAGAGTTTAAGTATAATCTTCTATCTGTCTCACAACTAACAAAGCAACTAGGTTGTGTTGTGTTGTTTTTCCCTGACTTCTGTATCTTTCAGGATCTCTTCAATGGGAAGGTCCTGGGGATTGGTAGGGAAGATCAAGGTTTATATCTGCTCAATACTGAGGTTAAAGCTAGACATTCTGCACAATCTGAAAGAAGTTGTGCAGTTGGAGTTTCATGTACAAGCACTAGCATTAGTCCTATCAGTCTTACTTCTTCTACTGCCTCTTTAACTAGTCTATGGCACAAAAGACTTGGGAATGCCCCTCTTAAAGTACTTAGTAGAATAAAGTGTATAAACACTGCTCCTATGTTTGAGCATAACTGTTCTATATGTCCAATTGCTAAATAGACAAGGTTACCATTTCCTACTAGTGTTTCTACTTCTATCTCTGCTTTTGATATTGTACATGGTGATGTCTGGGGACCTTACAGGGTTCCTAATCATGATGGGAAAAGATATTTCTTAACATTGGTGGATGATATGTCAAGATATACCTGGATCTTTTTAATGCATACCAAATCAGATACTATTACTGTGTTACAACATTTTCTATGCATGGTGAAAACTCAAATTTGGTTCAGCTGTCAAGTGTGTGAGAACAGATAATGGCATTGAATTCTTTAACTCTCAAGTAGATGATTTGTTCAAAGCAAATGGGATTATTCATCAAAGCTCCTGTGTCTATTCTCCTCAACAGAATGGAGTAGTTGAGAGGAAACATAGATCCATTATTGATATGGCTAGAGCATTGAGGTTCCAGGCTGGTATACCTCTAAAATTTTGGGGATGTTGTGTGACTACAGCTGTATATATTCTTAATAGATTGCCTTCCATGCTGTTAAAGGGCTATTCTTCATTTGAAAAGTTGTTTGGTCAATTTCCAGGTCTTAATCATCTTAGAGTGTTTGGTAGTTTATGTTATGCAACTGATCCAAAGACACTTGACAAATTTGCACCTAGAGCTATTCCTGCCATACACATGGGATACTCTTCCTCTCAAAAGGGATATGTGCTATATGCCTTAGGTTCAAAATCCTTTTTTGTAAGTAGAGATACTGTGTTTAAGGAAGAAGTCTTCCCTTTCAAGGATTTGGAGTTGGCACCTGCTCCTTTGTTTCCTCCTCTTATTCTTCCTGATAGTTCCTTCACTGATACACCCAGCTCTACTCCTCAGTCTTCTCCTATTGTTTCTGAGTCCAGTTCTCCCACTGTGTCTTCATCTACTGATGTTTCCTCAGCATCATTACCTCAGATTCCACCTAGGAGATCTTTTAGGCATTCCAAACCACCAGTCTGGCTGGATTTTTATGTTACACCTACAGCCAGAAATGCTTGCTTGTATCCTATTTCTCAATATATATCCTATTCTAGACTATCTCCTTTATACATAGCTTCTCTTGTTATTCTTGTGTATGTTGATGATCTCCTCATTACTGGAAGCAATTTACAACTCATACAACAAACAAGAAAGAACTTGCAGCATAAGTTCAAAATGAAGGATCTTGGAGAGTTGAAATATTTCCTTGGGCTTGAATTCTCTAGGACAGCAGAAGGGATACTTATGAATCAAAGGAAGTATGCACTTGGACTTGTGTCTGAACTGGGATTAGCTGGATGTAAGCCTGCATCTACTCCCATAGAGTTCAATCATAAGTTAACATCTACTGTATTTGATGAATGTACTGGCAGAAAGAATGATGCAGAAGATGTGGTTCTTGATGATTATGGAAAATACCAAAGACTAGTAGGAAGGCTTCTATACCTAACAATGACAAGGCCTGATATAGCCTTTGTTGTCCAGGTACTTAGCCAATATATGCACTCTCCAAAACAGTCTCATATGGAAGCAGCACTTAGAGTGGTAAGGTATATAAAGGGAACAACAGGTCTTGGTTTGTTTATGCCAAGTACTAAAGAGTCAACTCTGGTAGCCTATTGTGATTCAGACTGGGGAGCATGTGTTGAAACCAGGAGATCAGTGACTGGATACATAGTAAAACTGGGAAATGCTGTTGTGTCCTGGAAATCAAAGAAGCAAAGCACAGTTTCAAGAAGCTCTGCTGAGGCAGAATTCAGAAGCATGGCTTCTACAGTAGCTGAGATAGTATGGCTGAAAGGTTTATTCAAGGAGCTAGGAGTAGAAATCAAGTTACCTGTGAGATTATTCTGTGACAGCAAAGCTGCAATTCAAATAGCAGCACATCCAATCTTCCATGAGAGAACAAAACATTTTGACATAGATTGTCACTTTGTTAGGGAGAAAATACTAGAAGGGCTAATTCAGACACAACACATTGGAACAAGGGAACAACAAGCAGATCTTCTAACTAAAGGATTATGCAAGCCACAACATGATGCACTGGTCGACAAGCTTGGAATGAAAAACATATTTTTCAATTCTTAGCTTGAGGGGGAGTGTTGAAGAAATAGTTAATTAACTATATTCTAGAATTGATTAGTTAGTTAGTTGTATAAAGTTAGTTAGGAAAGCATCTTTGTTAGTTAGGAATTACAGCTGTCAAACTATGCCTACTCATACTTGTATATATACATGTAATTAGCGTGTGATTCATATAGATTGAATGAATAAGATTCTGGTTCATTCCCTCAAACTCTCTAAGTTCTTCTCAACTCCCATTAATGGAGTTCCTCAACAAAGTTTCACTCACTTCTACTTCTTATCAGGACCTCATCAAATTAGTTTCAGACCATCAGCGCAGAATGTGGCACTACAAGTTTCAATGACAGTCACAGATGGTCTGTCTGATTTTATTTAGTCTTTGACCGAACTAAAATTAAAGTTTTGCTTTATAGCTTTTTCTGATTGTGTTATATTTTTTTTGTTTGCTTTATATATTTTCCGATTGCTTTATTTTTTTTGATCCATCTCAGAAATAAATGGAACTTTGCTCAAATATTTAGTAAGTTGCTCTCGAAGTTTTACAGAATGAAATGATGTAGCTGATAGCTGTCCCTACTGTCGTCGTAATCAATCCCCAAGTTGCTTTTCTTACTAGAAAAATTACTACAATAGAGAAGGTGGATGTCATCGGTAAGCATATCTTACTGGTTGAGCAAGGTTGTATAGGCTTTTGTATGTGCAAAATTGCATGTATTAGTTATCTAACAAATTGTTTCTAATTATTTTTTGGGAGTTGAAATTAGTGCCAACCATTTGTGAATTTGTCCTTGAAACAATTTTTTTTTATATCCATGCATATATTTTATTTTGCCAACTTCATATTAATTTTAGTCTTAGTCGTGATTTACTTGGTTCAACATTTG
Organism: Solanum piurae; assembly: GCA_029582685.1. Classification (NCBI taxonomy): domain Eukaryota; kingdom Viridiplantae; phylum Streptophyta; class Magnoliopsida; order Solanales; family Solanaceae; genus Solanum; species Solanum piurae. The sequence goes on from JAJOOO010005965.1 coordinate 7,441, forward strand.
AAGATCTTAACTGTGGGATAGTGTTTTCCAGAACCTGGTTACTACGAGGATGGGAAGTTTGGTATAAGATTGGAGAATGTGCTTATTTTCAAAGAGGGCAATACTAAGTTCAACTTTGTTTTTGGGTGTAGGCCCATATCAGAGGAAGTTGATTGATGTTAGCCTTCTGTGCCCGAAGAGATTCAATAGTTGAACGACTACCACTCTAAATGCTCGGAAATTCTCGCTCCTTACTTGAATCAATCTGAGATGAAATGGCTGAAGAATGCTACTGCACCCATTGCAGCTTGAAACAAGTTAATTTCAACAAAAAGAAACAAGAACTATTAGCTTCTCAAAAGGCATCACCTATCGAAGGAGAAACTAATTTAGCTGCTCAACCTTCTCAATTAACAGAAATGGATATTTGGGTGGAATCTGTCACTGGAAAGAAAAAAGGAAGAGTTAAAGGTCTTCGCTTCCTGAGTCGATCTGTAAAGGCATCGTCTAAACAATCAACATCAGCTTTATCGAGAGAAATTGATGAGATGATTAAAGCTCGAGTAAATTCTTTCAATGTTGACTTATATGCTCAATTGCAGAAAGAGCGTCACAAAAATAAGAGGATGAGGAAGGAAAATTAGACTTATTGAAGAAGCATGTATACAACGCATCATCTACAAATGAGCAATCACCTCAAGAAGACAATCAAGCTTATGAGAATGAAAGTGGTGATGACTGTGATAGTGTGAATGACACTGATTCTACCCATGACAACATGAATGAAAGTGACTATAATGAGGATTGAGCTAGTTGATAGTACTATTTAGGATTCAAATTTGGGTTGTAGTTTGTTTTTGCCTGTCTAAGAATCATAAACTATTGATCTTGCGAGTTTCTTTTCATAGGAATTATGAAATCTGTTTTTTTTTTTAATGAAAGTGATATAAAGTGAATTGTGTTTTTTGTTGGTTATTGCGGGTTTCTTTTCATAGGAATTATCTTGAGCAATATTTTCATATATATCTGCAAGAAATTTCCTTTTGTTTCACAAAATTTCATCTTCAAACTCCTACGAATTTACTTGGGGATCTTCATGGGAAATCGCTTGCGAAATATTTCTACGAACCGTAAAATTTCGTTTTGCGAGAAAATTTACAGGTAATCAAATTACATGGAGATTTTACTATATTATTCTAAGGTAAATCCCCAGGTAATGAGTACTTTTCTTATAGTGATAATTATTTTGCATATTTGATTTTTCATAACTTGAAAGTTCATTTTGTTAGGTTGTTCTCAACTTTGAAGAAGGTTTGTAGAAGGTTTGGAGTTCCTAAAAAATAAATAACAGTTCACTTTGAAAATTGAAAGGTCATTTTACTTGAATGGTCACTTAGAAAATTAAAAGGTTCGATGATTTTATTTTTCTTTTAAAAGTTAGTAACCAACTTTGACTAATTGATTTTTTTATCTTTCAAAAATCTGCTGATCATTATTTTCCAAAATATAAATTGGCATCACCTAAATTAAATATTTTATCCATATAAATTAGACTGTTTATCCATTACATTCATTAAAATAATTTTTAAAAAATGTATAAAAATTGGTGAGATCACTGGCTCACTGCACACATTTAATACACATGACATATAAGAAATAACTTTATAAAACGATTTCGTTCAGTATGTCCCCTAATTTGAATATCACAATCTATAAATATAAATTTGTACACTCATTTACTAAACTAAAATAGTTAGCATGATATAAAATTCGATGAACACCTATTTTTATACTAATTTCAATAGTCAATATACTCATTTTTCACATACAAAAACAACTTAAAATATCGTTATGCATGTACTTATCTCTGACTATAGATAGTTGCATTTCACTTGAATTTTCATTAGCAACTAAGAAAGCAAAAGATTAAATATCATAAACTAAAAGATTTTGTTTTGTTCTTTATGATTTTCATGGATGAAATGGATTACCTAATAAGTTTTAACAACGAGATATTGTGGCTATAAAAAAAAATACAAAAAGTAGTATAATTATATTATGACTATGTTAGAAAGGTTGAAGAGTTAGACTTCATTGAATAGCTAAAGCACAAAATTCAACCTATAAGCATTTCATCTACTAAATGTGAAAGCCACGTATGTCCATTTAGAGGATAATCTCCTCACACCTTTTCCTCTATTAATTTTTTCTTAAAAGTATGTATATTTTAAATGGAGAAGGGTCTAAAGTGCTCCTTAACTATGCGAATTTGTACAAAATTATCCTTCATTCACTTATCGGACCCCAAATACCCCTAATATTAATTTTTTGGCTTAAAAATACCCTTGATATTAACATTTTACTCATATTTGCCTTTATTTTTAACAGTCACCCCTAAGGTAATTAAATATCTATCTATTATGTTCCTTTATGTGATTGATCCAAATTTTTACCCTTCACACATAAATAATAAAAATCACATATGATTTATATTTTGATCAGGTGCACTTGAAAATAATATTTCAAAAACTATTAATTTCATGATATCTTTCTATTAGCCTATTTTGGAGATTGAAAGAGTTGGTTTGGTCCTTGTATGGTCAAGCCTAATAAAAGAAAATATGTGGAAGACAAATTTTGTATTTCTTTCTTTTATTGTGCTTGGAGCCCAGTTTGGCCACCTATAAAAGAATGATCATTCTTCATTGTTGAAATCATCCTAAATTCATAACAAAATGCATTAGAAGAGTAGAGAGTTAGTAGAACAATTTTCTTAGATGTATTTGAGATCTCTCCCTTTTCTTTGTTAATATACACGCAATTATTCTCTAGTGGATGTAGGATCATTCTGATCCGAACCACGTTAAATATTGTTGTTCTTTTTTGTTCTTTGTTTTCACGTTTCTGCTAACAATTGGTAATAGAGCCAAGGTTATGTCTGAGTATGTTCTATGGCAGCACAGTCTGAACTTCCACATCAGAAACGAATTACTTTAGTTTTTTGTATTTTGAAATACTTTGTAGTAGAAGAGAAAAAAATAAGTAACACTGAGTTACATGAAGTTTGAAATTGATAGGTTTAGTGGGCGTTACATGGAATATTTAGATGATAGCGTTACTGTGAAGGGAAGGTTCAATCCATGTTATTGACAGAAAGTACCCCGATGATACATTGGATTCCGACAAGAAGAAGATTGGAGGAGATGTATTGAGTGTAATCCAATTGTCCCTTGCACCTAATATGCTTTGTGAAGTGAGTACAAGTACCACGGGGACGACCAAACAGTTATCAAAAAGGCTGAAAGGGATTTACCAGGACCGATTGGTGACAACAAGGATGTTGTAAAAACTATGTCTTCATATATTTAAGATGGAGTCAGATACTTTGTTGCAAGACCATCTAAGTGCATTCAGTAAACTTGTGATGGACTTACAGACTGGTGCAATTAAAAAAAATGAGGAGAAGCTTGCATGTGCTTAGCTATTATCATTGACTTCAAAATATCATGATATTGAGAATTCAATTATGTATAGCAAGGAGCTTATCACTCTTGAGCAAGTGAGCAAACACTTAACTCTTGTGATGTGCAGAGGCATTTTGAAGGAGACAAAGGTGACAAAGCTAGTGGGCTCTTTATGGGAGGTCGTACTAGACAACGGGGAAAGAGCAAATCAAAGTACATATCAAAGTCTCATGAGAAAAAATCAATGTGGAGTGTTGGGGCAATCACAAGAAGGGATATTTTGAACGAGATTGCCCTATGTCAAAGTCCAAAGAAAAGGCGAATGCATCCATTGTTGAGCAGATACATGATTTTGATGATGAATATGTACTAACAATATCATCAAATACTGGAGTCTATGACAAAACAAATGGATGTTAGACTCTGATTGTACTTTGTATATGACATTCTGAAAAGTTGGTTCAACAACTATGGGACAAGTGGAGGAATTGTAATAATAGGCAATAGTGCAAATTGAAAAATAGTTGGCATTGGTTCTGTTCAAATTTGCTGCCATGATGGAATCGTGAGGACTATTACAGAAGTCCGTCATGTTTCTGATCTAAAGAAGAATTTGATCTCCCTAGGCACTTTGAATAAACAAGGCTACAGGTATATGAGCGAATGAGGAACCATGAAAGCGACTAAAAGGTCTTTAGTCATGCCGAAGGCCAAGCTAGAGGATGGCCTCTACACACTAGCATATAAACACCATTGTTAGCTCTGTAAATACATTTACATGTAGTTATCTGATGATGACAAGGAAAAATATTGGCACATGAGACTAGGTTATATAAGTGCATGAGGGTAGGAAATGTTAAGCAACCGCAACCTTTTGAATAGTGAAAAGATTAGCACTGGCAAGCAAAAAACGGGAGGGGTGCTAGACTACATCCATTCAGATTTAAGGGGTCCCTTTAAGCTTCCATCGAAAAAAGGTAGAGGTATCTTCTTACATTCATTGATGCTTTTTTACAAAAGGTTTGGATGTGTTTCTTGAAGGCAAAAGGTGATGCTTTTGAAACATTTAAAGAATGAAAGATTTTGGTTGAGAATCAAATGGAGAGAAATATCAAGTATCTTCGCACATAATGGCTTGGAGTTTTTTAGTGAAGAGTTCAATGATTTAGGCAAGGTTCATGGGATTGTAATACATAAGGTGGTTAGGCACATCAGAACAAAATGTAGTTGCTGAGAGGATGACCAATATTGTTCTTGAGAAGGCTCATTATATGCTCTAACAAGCCAAAATGTCCAAAGTGATTTGGGTTGTAACAATTCACACTACTTCTCATATTGCCAATTGATTTCAAACATCAGAGATTGACTTTGAGACTTCAAATAAGGTATGGTCAGGCGAATCTTTTAACTATTCATAATTCTGAATATTTGGGTGTCCAACTTATTATCATGTTAATGAAGGAAAGCTTGAACCAAGGGCTCAAAAGGTCATATTTGTAGGATATGTAAATGGATTAAAAGGGTATAAACTTCGGTGTTTGTCTTTAGTCAAATTCGTATTTAGTAGAGATGTTACCTTCGATGAACTTGTTGTCAACAAACCAAACATAATTGCGAAGAGAAGATATAAAAGGCAGATACAAAAATTGAAACTGTCTTATAGAGCAAGCAAATCTGATTGCATATGCGTTCGTAGCTGCAGAAGAAGAGATTAAGGATATCAAACCCTCTTCGTATGTTAAAGCAACTTTTTGCAAGGATGTTTCATAATGATTGTTATCCATGATGGAAAAGATGGATTCTCTTGACAAAAATAGGCATGAGTCTTAGTTGAAAGGCCAAAGGGGAAGAGGACAGTCGAATGCAAATGGGTCTACAGAAAGAAAAAGGGTATACCAGAAGTGGAAGATGCTAGGTTCAAGGTAAGATTGATTCCAAAAGATTTCAGTCAGAAAGAGGGAATTGGCGATAATGAGATATTCTCTCCAATCGTGAAACATATCACAATTCGAGTGCTCCTAGCATTGATTGAACAATTTGATTTGGAGTCTCAAGAGCTTGATGTCAAAATTTCTTTCTTACATGGTAATCTAGAAGAGACAATCTATATGGATAAATTTGAAGTTTTCCTAACTGAGGGAAATGAAGATCATGTATGCCACCTGAATAAGTCATTGTATGGTTTGAAGCAATTCCATGTACGATGGTACAAGAGGTTTGATGCATTCATGATTACACATGGATTCTAAAAGAGTGCATTTGATTGTTGTGTGTATCACAAGAAGATGTCTATTAACTCTATGATTTATTTATTGTTATATATTGATGATATGCTTATTAGTGCTAACAACATTACAAAAATAAATATTTTGAAGAAACTATTGAGCAAGGAATTTGACGCGAAGGATTTGAGAGTTGCAAAAAAAAATCCTTGGAATGAATATTTTAAGAGAAGACGATGTTGCACATCTCTCTCAGAAGAGGTACACTGAAAAGGTTCTTGAGAGATTCAATATGCATATGATAAAGTATGTAAGTATACCGTTAGCTTGTCATCTCAAGCTTTCAGTGTTACAAATGCCTTAGTTTGTGATGGAGTGGAGCATATGTCAAAGGTTCCTTATGTTAGCGCAGTTGGTAGCATTATGTATGTTATGGTGTGTACACATTCAAATATTGCTCAATTTGTAAGTGTGGTAAGTAAGTACATGGCAAATCCAGGAAAAATACATTGGGAAGTTGTCAAGTGGATATTGAGATAACTCAAAGGAGCTTCTAATGTTGGCCTAACCTTTTGAAAAAAGTAAAGGTATTTCAATTTTCGGTTATGTAGATTTTGACTATGCAGGAGATCTTGATAGAAGCAGGTTCATAATTGATACATCGTTACTCTCGTTGGCAATTTCGTTAGTTGGAAATCGACTTTACAGTCAATTGTCGCTTTGTCTACAATAGAGACAGAATATATATATGGCAGCAACAAAGGTAGTGAAAGAAGCTATCTAGTTGACAGATTTTATGATAGGATTGAGTTTGGTTCAGCTGGAATCAACTCTAACATGTGGAGATTGAAGAGTTGGTTTGGTACTTGTGTGCAGTCAAACCCAATGGATAAAACTTTCATGTGCCAATTTACTCGGCTAAGAATTTAACTTGGAGAGTAAACTAAAATTTGTGGAAAATAAATTTTGTATTTTTTTTTTGTGTTCGGAGCCCAAGTTTGGCACCTATTAAAGGAAGGTCATTATTCATTGTTGAAATCATTCTAAACTCATAGCAAAATACATTAGAAGAGTAGAGAGTTAGTAGAGCAATTCTCTTAGACGTATTTGGGATATCTCTCCTTTCTTTGTTAATATACAAGTAGTTGTGCTCTGGGGGACGTAGGTCATTCTAATCCAATTCCAAACCACGTTAAATATTGTTATTCTTTCTTGTTCTTTATTTTCACGTTTTCGCTAACAAAATCAACTCCCAATTTAATATAAATTAACTCATAAATGAGGATCGGATTAAAATTTATACTCGTCTCGATTGATTGTCCATCTAATTTTTTAATTGTTTTAATTAAAATAATTTTTTTTATCAATTATCCAAATGTCTTGTTCATTTCCTCTATATTTAATCTCATATTCTTAATTAGGATATCAGAGACTTAAACTTGAAATGAAACATGTTTATATTCTTTTAATTTGTATTATTATCATGATGGGGTTGAGATGGGCTAGAAGAAAAGAATATATTTATTATTTTATTTTGAATTTTGGGTATACTAAAAAGAAAAATGTGTTATATGTACATATATTCTTAATTAAATCATCTTTTGTTGAACTAATTGTTTCTATATGTATGTCATCATTATTTTCCTCTTTTTTCTCCCTTGGTTTGTGTAACATCCGGCAATTTGAAATAACGATGAAGAGGCTTAGAATTTGAAATAGTCATTTTGGAAAGAATTTTTAAAAAATCTGGAATTTTTTTTTGGTCAAGTATGGGAAAAAGTGAGTTTTGGCCAACTTTGAGCAGTCATAACTCCTAGCTCAGGATGTGTTAGGTGTAGTTCGGGTTATGTTTGCGAAGCTCGTGGAATGATCTTTCCAACGCCGTCGAGTTTGCTCGATTTTGAGTTCGTATGAGTAAGTTATGCCCTTTGAAAGTTGGGCAGTTGGCAGGGAAATCCGTCCGGAAATTGTAAGGGTATTTTGGTCTTTTCCCTAACCAATTCTTTTGGTTATATAAATGTGTTAGACTGATATTTTGATCAGTTTTTCCCATTTCAAAGAGTGAGAGTGAGGGTTAGGGATTTGAGAAGAAGAGGAGAAGGAGAAGAAGAAGCAAGGTTCGTGGAGATTGTCGTGGATATCGTCGGGGGTGATCCCTACTAGGTATGTGAGCTCATAGTGTTGGGGTGGTCCTTTCCCCCACCCACCAAACTTTTTTTAATTTCAAAGAAAAGGTTGGTTGTGTTTGTTGAAGTTGTTGGTTGTGATTGGGTTGAAGTTCTTGTTGATTTGGGACATGAGTTGGTTGTGTTTTTGAGTTGAATCTCTTGTATGTTTGAGGGACTTTATGATTCTTAGTGTTTGGGGTTGAATCCTTTGAAGTTAGGGTGGTTTGGAGTTGGAAAAGGAGGGAGAAAAGTCGAAGTTTTCTGGGAAAAGGGCTGGCGCGTCGCGCCAGCCAGCGCCCCCCAAAAGGGACTCTGAAGTCCAGCCCTTGGGGCGGTGCGCCTAGTAGAGCGCCAGCAGGCCCTCTCTGAACTTCGAGGGCTGGCGCTCTGCGCCTTGCAGAGCGCCAAGGACGCCAAGTTTCCCCTTTCATTCCCCACTTTCTCATGCATGTTTCTTTGTAATGTACCTATGTTTCATAGTTGTTTTCAACACTCCAAGGTACGTCTAAACGTCAATAACTCGTCCATAAACATATGGTCTTATAACTTGAATCCATAATTCAATTCAAGGCGAGTTAGGATCAAAGTCAAGTGAAGTTAAGAAGTAAGTCAAGCAAGTTTTCAAAGTTGTTCAAGAGTCTTTGTTGAACGTTTTAACTTCATTTTAAGACTCCAGTTTCAAGTCAGGTAAAGGGTATAGAGTTTCAAGTCAGGTAAAGGGTATAGAGTTTCAAGTCAAGTAAAAGGGTATAGAGTTTCAAGTTAAGTAAAGAGTATCGAGTTCCGAGTTAAGTCAAGAGTTTAAAGTTGA
>JAJOOO010005966.1:0-21546 GCA_029582685.1 Solanum piurae
TTTATTTGCCGTTTTAGTTTTTTTAAAGAAAAAAGTAGCGATTTTTAATTAAAAATATTACAAAATCGCAGCGATTTTTAATAAAAGAAAAAGAATTTATTTTTTTTACAAAATCGCTGCCCAAGCAGCGATTTCGTCTAAAAATTATTATTATTATTTTTTTTACAAAATCACTGCTGTGGCAGCGATTTTTAATAATAATAAAAAAAAAAGTTTTTAGACGAAATCGCTGCGTCAGCAGCGATTTTGCCCTTTTGGTTAAAAAAAAAAGTGATGTGCCCTTTTGGAATTTTTGACAATTTTTTTTGCCCTTTAGGCTCCGGACTCAAACAAACAACTACAAGAAGATTCATACAGAGGGCCAAAATATTCTCCAATTGGTACCAAATATGAAAAAGTAAACAAACGATGTTAAATAGTTTCTGCAACATCTATTATATTACGTAAAATATAATTCTAAGTATGTATAAACATGATAATTTTCTACCTAAGGGTGTTTGGATCGATGAACCCACTCAGCTATATATGCTCCCATGTTAATTACTTGGAAAAAAACATGTAATCTTGTATTTCTTTTATTTCAATTTGTCTGTCTTACTTTCCTTTTTAGCCAATTACAATTAGTTACGAAGATCTAATATCAATTTACAATATAAATAAATAATAATAATGGTAATAAGTAGTTATTCTTTAATAGAATATTTACATATTTTAAGAACAAATATATTTACTGCGAGCATGCATTTTCAGATGAGATGATCGAAAAGATGAAGTAATATTGTTCCTTTGTGGGGTTGGGTAGATAAAATTATAGTTGATGTTATAATTAATAGGCTTTTTTTTATAAAATATAAAATTTTGAGATGAGTTTAAATTTTATAAAAGAACTTAACAAGTATATTTTGGCTCAAAAACAACTTCTTCTTTTTTTAGATTTGAAGTGTTTTGCCAAAAGAATTTTCCAAATCTTGACAAATTTTATGATCAAATAAATTTTACCAAAAATATGCCCAAAAAATACTGGCAATATCTATAGTCAAACGGATCTTTATAGCCATTCTAGAAATTAATTTATCTTAGAATGTAACTACAACTTCTCATAACGTATCTCAAGGTGTGTTTGATATGGTTCATTCTTTTCATGTTTGATTGATAAAATATTGAGAAAAATATTTCTTTTAGAAAAATATTTTTTTTAAGTGATATTTCAAGCACATTATCTTCTTTTTACCGCGAACACACCTCCAAGACCCTCCCCAATCACCTCTCCCTACCCCACCTCCATAGATTTCTCTAAGTTACATAAATGAACTTGTGACAAAAAAAATAATTAATTGTGCTTATACAAGAAAATAAGTTTAAAAAACACTTATTTTCCCAAAAAAAATATATTTCTTCATAACAAAAACACCCTTAGTATATATTATCTTATTCTTATTAGTTATTTTTACCTTTTGTATGTCTTTGGTCCAGCCAAAAAAGAAAATAAGAGAGAAGAAAAATGACATGATGATATAATTAAAGTATAAAAAGTACAGAGAAATATGACATTCTCCTTTTGTTTCATTAATCTGAAAAATAGTTTTAAGAATCAATCAAATTACAACATAATACATGAAAAGAAAAAATAAATTCTTACAAAGAAAAACAATACTCAAATTTCAAGTGCCAAAGAATCAAGAAAGGAAGAGTCTCCTTGACTCACCCCCTCCCACACCAACTCAAGACCAAAAATAAATAAATTAATACAATAAGTAAATAAACGATCAATAATCTATATTGTCCAGACTCTTCAAAAATACTGCTAGACACGCGTGTCGCATCCTTCAAAGACTTTGCATGCAAACAACATTTCTGAAGGGTCCGAACAACATACAAAATAAGTTAACAAAATACTTGCATGCTAATTGAACAACCCAAAAAAGAATGACTTCTTATTCACACCCCTACATGATGTCCTCACTTCTCCTTGTCCATCAATTAGTACTTCAACGCTACCCAATTTCACCATGGCATCTCCAAACTTAGTGAAAAAATTAGGGTCTTTGATAATATCACCTACAATTTTCTTTGTCAATCCATCCAATGCTAGTTGTTGATCAATTTCAAGAACCCCATTTCCCTTTTGAATTTCTTGAAAAAATGAGTTATCTACAAATGATGGAGTCCTCATATCAAGAGGAATAGAGTTGTCAATGGATGGAACTCTAGGACACTTCTTTATTAACTCAGAAAATAGCCAATTGCTCATGGTTGGATCATGAACACCTGTATTATTGAAGTTGTATATCCTATCTTGGATGAGTGAGCAATGAGTATTTCCAACAGTGTGGCCACCTAGAAGTATTGAAAATCCAGACACATTAATTCAATGAAAATAAAGAAGTAACCGTCAATAAAATTGATTGAAAATCATCGAGTTTAAATTTCAGTAGAACAAAAATAAATAATTAGATGATTTCTTTCTATCTATACCTAAATCTTGATGGTCAAAGTTATACCGTGACCATGTTGGTTATGAGGTACCAGGTACTAGTGGGGTAGAGTCACCAATTTTAGAGCTATGATTTCTGTAGAACCAATTTTATTTTTTTGGCTTGAGACTTGTATTTGTGTTTAAAAATAATTTAATATATATAAGTAATTTATTCAATGTTATGCCATAATTTTATCATCTTTAGAAAAATCACTTTTTGAAATGTTCTAAGTATAAAACAATTTGAAAAAAAATACTTAGAAAAGAGTCGCCACTTAATTTTTTCAAGAAATTAAGAAAACTTAATTTAAAAAAGGCTTTAATAGATAAACCTTTAAAAATGTAGAGAAAATGGGTAAGAAGTTCTTATTTATGCTCTAAGAAGGTATTAGCACTTAAAGTAGCCGCTAACATGCCGTTATCCTACGACTTGACTAATATAATTTATTTATTTTTTTGACTAATTCTTTGAAAAAATAATTTAACATAAAAAATAAAAAATTTATCATATTTGATTAACTTTGAAAAAATAATTAAATAAATGACACATTTTATTTTTTCAGAAAATGGGACCTTAATTGAAACATTTGAATTAGAGACAAGTAATTAGAACTATACAAAACTCGATTAGTTGGTTTTTATTTGAATCATTTTTTTTTTTGGTTAATCAAAATATGAAAACTATTTTAAACTAAAAAAAAAGTTTTGACTAAAGATTATAAATGAAAATTCAAGAGTTGATGAAATGAGATTTGTTAGAAACAAAACTACACAGAGAAATAGTTCATCTTTTGGGGAATTCAACTAAGTTAATTTACAATTATCAACTTAGAGTTAAACAACAAATAATAAATAATCACAATTAAATAATTAAAAGGTAAGAGAGAAATTGAATTTGGGCCTCCTTTTGGGCCAATTTCGCTGAAATTTTTGGGGTTTAATCCTAACCCATTTTTGTATACATTTAATGTATATCAGTGTATATCAGCGTGTATATCAGCCATTTTCATGTATTTCTTTCTTCCAAACACCTGTATTTTGCCTCCGCCATGTATTTTTGCATTTTTGACCTATGTATCAGTATTTTCATGGTGTATACTAGTGTATACTGCCGTATATAGAAAGCATACAGCCTATTTGGACTTTTCGGACACTTAAGTTTCAATTTCCTGCCCTAATTGCTGCCTCCAACCTGTTCACCGCTTTAAATTTTGGCTGACTCAATAAGGGGTAAAATTAGGCCTTTGGCCTAACGAGGAGATGAGAGTCTAAAATAGACTCGAAGCGGATTTCACATGCAAAGAAAGAGTGATAAGATTAGCATTCACACTTAAACTTATTCACAAGAATAACATCTTTCGTATAAAAAAAAAACATGGCATGAGTTTAATTTGAACAAGGTAAACTAGACAATTCACAACAAAATAAGGCTACTGTCAATACTTGGTAGATTTCAAAGAGACTAATTAAGAAGAGAAGAAGCCTATACTGGAAAATAAGAAATCACATTTGAGTTGATCAATGAAGACATATCACTGCTTATTATACTAAAAAAAAATGCCTCACACATGTTCATTCCAAAAGGTAATAGCACATTAATATCAATAATCAACGGGGGCATATTAGATGACACACTATAATCTAGCATGCTTGAATATGATGAAAATATATTAAATGTTCAAACCAATACAACAATGATAATCAGATCACAGGAGAGGCAACCTTAATAATAATCATTGAAGCGAGATGAGCTATTTGTTATTACCATTAATCAAATATTTAACCATCTATCGCTAGACAGTAAATAATTTAGACAAGATTCAGAATCAAATAGACAGGACAATAAAATTTAACAACAATACGATCTTACACAACAGTTTACGAAATCTCAATTTTTGCACATTACTGGAATGTGACCGAGCATAAATTGGCTCCTTTGCTACAAAAGGGGAGCTAAGGGGTCGGCACCAAGTAAAGGTTAATACCAAACGAAATCGTACATCAAATAATCTTAAAGACTAAACTCCAACAAACTAAGATCCAAAAAATAAAACAAGAAACTCAAACTTTATACCCTTTTTACTTGAAAACAGTGCACTATTTCAAACAGGATTAGAGGGCGAAGATATGGCAGAGATTCGAGCAAAAGAAGAAAATAAAATAGGAAATCTCAAAAGAAAGAATAGGAGAAAAAGATAGTCAAATACCATTAAATCAGAAACCGACTTAGAAACAATCTATTGAGAAATCAATCCTAAACATGATTCAAGAATGAAGGCACTAAACAAAATATGCAAACATAGCTTTATTAGAAAACATCCCTTATGGGAACAGAAAGAGAGTCAACATAAGACAAAATAAACAAAAGTAATACTTCAGCAGCTTGACACATATAACCTTCATATATCGATTCAAAAAAGACGAAATCATCTATAGAAGGTGATTTTAAACTTCATGACTGACCTACTAATCCACATCCAACAAGACGAGATTAATGGCGACATAAAAGATCTTAACAGGGAGAAATTGATCCGACATCAGATGGGATCATCAAGATTTCGAACAAACAAAACCAAACAAGAACGTTCGAGCCATAAGCTATTTAAACCACCGCAATTAACAATGAATTGCAACACTCGCAAGATACTAATATTAAAACATCTTATAATGATTAATAAGCGACCAATTTCATATCAGTTTAGCAGAAAGATCACATAATTAGACCATAAAACTAAACTACTGTAAATTCTAGACAGAGAGACTAAAATCATAAAAAGAGGGTTACCTTTCCGGGGGCAGAGAACTGAGACCAAACGAGCAAAAAAGAGCAGCCACTTCTCACACCGATTTAGACTCGAGCAACAGACTAGGAAATTTGAAACAACTTTTAACGCAACCTTCCTCGGAATTTAGAATTAGAAAATCGGCTTGAAATTTCTCAAGTGTAAAACGACTATAGCCTCAAAACTAAACTCAAAACCTCTTTTTTGTAAGCTATTTTTCGTAAGTCACCTCAAAATCCAATCTTTTTTTTTCCTCGCTCAACAGTGGAAGAACATAGGTATTTATAGGGAAGATTCGAATTGAAAAAGGGGGGAAAACGGGTTGAAAAGATGGATAAGAATAGAATTCAAAATTCAAAATCTTGAAGAGATAAGAAATAAAGCTGTCCATTGTACCAATTTTCAATGGAAAAGAGGGGAGAGGGGAAGAGGATGATGCGATTTGCTGCGGGATTTCCGATCTGAGCGACTATCGATGTTGACGTTTACTAGCTTTCTGGGTTTCGTCTGAAGAGGAAGAAGAAGAAACAAAGTGGGGTCGGGTTGGATTGTTTCTGGGTTCTTGCAATGAAGGAGAAGAGTATAGGGGTAGGGCCGCTGGGTACTGTATGTATTGTATGTTGCTACTGAAGTTGTATTGGATTGGGTATTGTAATGTATTGTTGTTGTGTGCAATGACATAGGAAATGGGCTGGGATTAATAAGAGAAGTGGACTGCTCGGTAGGAATTGGCCCAAAGTTGGTCTAAGAGGGAAACAAAATGTGGTTAGATTTCCAATTGAAAAGATGGCTAAATGGACTGTAATTATAGCCAATAAATTCAAGAAGTTAACCGAATTGAACTAATTAGTGATTGGTTAAAAACTAAATAAGACGAATTAATATAAATTAATTAATGAGCTTCTTAATGTCAACGAAATAAAATAATTAACTTAATTATAAAATGTCAGCTCAAAAATATAAACTATTGAATAATTAAACTAATTAACCAAATATTTAATTTAAACAAAATCTTTTTTGAAACGATTTTCGAATAAAAGTATACTAATTATATACATAACTATAAAACATATTTATTATTTTTTTTTAAATTATAAAATTAACAAAACTCACATAAAAATAACTCAAAAAAAATATTTCGAATTTCATAAAAGCAATTAATTCAAAATTATAGCCATCACTTTAACATACACTAAAAATATAAAATCTTTTGAGATGATTTTCGAATATGTATAGGATATACCTACTTCATACATAATTAGATAAAACACATATATTATTAAAAATTATAAAAAAGTGGTAGACTATTTAAAAACTTGCAAAAAATATTTTTATTTTATTGTTTTGAAAATTTATGAAACTAGATACATGCAAATCACACTAGATCTATACATGCATATGTATGTAACTTTTGTGATTCGCATGAATCTGGGACACCAGATATATAGTAGAGTGACGAGAGAGATGGAAGAGAGGCAAGTGAGATTTGTCTGTGTATCTCATATCGATACATGCAAATCCATTTGGATATAGTGTATCTAGAACAAAATACACCTAATTTTGACCACATGTATCTAAACGTATCTAGATGTACCCGAATCTGATAGGATTCGTAATATTATAAACTAGAGTGTATTTAAGTAATTAGTTCCTAAATTAGTGAAATTTACGTAAGTTTTTAAAAAAATTAATACATATAAAATAAAGATAAAGGAAGTAATAACTAGTCAAATAATGAACATACGTTTCATTCTTATTGTGCATGTAAGAAGGGCAAATTGGAAAACTTATGAAAGGGATCGATGTGCCTAGAAACTTCGTAGAAAGACTGAACCTTGGATTATTCATGGAATATTTTCGTATAGATATAAATTGAATTATTTTACTATTATATAGAAGAGTTTGAGAAGCATGTCTTCGTCAATATGTTTGCTTCTTCAATAAGGATAATTTGGTCATTTAAAGAAGCGGCTAGAAGTAAGAATCCCTTTTTCGACGTATTTGCTTCTAGCTGAATGTATTTGTGGAGTTTTTGTGCTCTTTCGTTTTAATTTGTTGTCTTACTTTTCTTTTTTTAGTCAGCTATATATTTGAAATTACCTAAAAATATTATAAATCACAATAATTAACAGCTTAAAATATTAAAAAGACAGATTAAAAATCAGGTAACTCTCGAAATTATGTCTGTGCCACATAAAAGATAACTTGAAGTTGAGTTTTGAATATTTTTTGAGATTTGAAAAGCCTATCTTCAATCAGTTGTTTTCCAAAATTTTCACTCCAAATCACTCACAAAAATTCATAAACAACTCCAATTTTTGTTCATCTCCAAGCACAACTTCAATTTTCACTTAAAAAAATAATAACATTTTTTTCCTTTTTGGAAATTTTTGAATTTTATTTTTTACATGACATGTGTAAGATTATAAGATTGTCGACTACATATTTTTATATCTATGTTCTTCTCTCTCTCTCTCTCTCTTTCAATTTATGTGACATTCTTCTCTTTTAAATCACCTACATATCTTTAGTTTAAGATAGGGGTGTCAAAAGAATTTGAAAAATCGATCGAACCTAATCGTACTGAATCGATTTATATCATTTTTTCAATAAAACTGTGGACTTTATTTAAGTGTATAACCATCCCGAACAATAGGGATGGTGTTTTTAAGTTATACTCCCTCTGTCCCATTTTATGTGGTCTAAAATGAATTATAGAAATTTTTGTGACTGTAAATCATTTCATCATAGGTAAAATGGACATTTTAAAGTTAAATTATTACTTAATAAAGAAATGTGTCATTCTTTTTGGGACCGACTAAAAAAGAAATTAAGTCATATAAACTGGGACAGAGGGAGTAATAAAAATCGAATTTTTTTTGAATTTCATAGCTATCGACAAATTCGTAAAAATTCTTAGCCACAAAAATCAAATTAACGAAGCTATTTCTTTATTTTTGCTTTAATTATTAATAGGCATGGCAATAATTACCTAAATAGCTACAATTTTATTGCTACAATATAATTCTGTAGCTGATCATCAATTTTTGCTATGTGATAAATATTATTGTAGCAATAGTAGTACTTTAGCCACGATAAATTATTTGTAACAAATTAATGTAGCTAAATAAAATATTTTGCTTCAAGTTATAAAAAATTGTGGCAATAGTTAAATAAAATAGCCATAGGTTTTTTGCTATGATAAAATTTTGTAGTTAATTATTAATTTTTGCCACGAGTTAAGATTTATTGTAGCAATTGTAACTTTTTAGCCACAATATCTTATTTGAAACAAAATATTGTAACGAAATAAATATTTTTGCTACAAGTTATAAAAAAAATGTGGCAATAGACAAATGATATAGCCACATGTATTTTGCTATAGCAAAATTTTGTAGCTAAATTTTAACTTAAGCCACCCGTTGAAACTTATTGTAGCAATAATAATCTTTGAGTCACGATAAATTTATTTAAAACAAATGTTGTAGCTAAATAAAATATTTATGCTTTTTAAAAAAATTGTAGCAATAATTAACCGATTAGCCATAAATATTTTGGCTATAGTAAATTTGTAGCTAATTATTTATTTTTGCCATGAATTAAAATTTTAATAGAAATATAAACCTTTCGCCACAATAAATTATTTGAAATAAATTATTGTGGCTAAATAACTATTTTTTCTTTAAGTTGTAAAAATTACGTTAATAATGGACTTAAGTACTATAATTATTTGTAATGACAAAATGAAATAGTCATTGTTGTGATAAAATTTGTAACTAATTGTTTATTTTTATCGTGAATTATAATTATTGTAAGATTAAAATTTTTTGCCACATTAAGTATTTTTTTAACAATTAAAGTTACAATTACAATAGTACTAATATAATAACAATAAATCAAATATAACAAATTTGTATAATTAGATGAATATTTATATTTTCTAGAACTATATATGTATTTGTTGTCATAAACAAGTTCTTACATGGTATCATAAAATTAATTACTCATCAAAATATTATCTAAATTGTAGACAAATTTGCCAACTAAGGTCAAAAAGTAAATTAAAGAGACAATCTTTGTTATAAAATCATACAACATGAGCTTATATAGCTATTATATGTCTCGTAATTCGAAATTCTACTATCCAACAATATATTTATCGAATTAGTATAATTAGAGGTGTTCATCTTTCTATTCGATTCAATTTTTCAAGATTTTATTATTAAATTTCAAAAATAATTTAAATAAATAGGATGTTATTATATAATTAACTTTGACCAATTAATTTTATCAAATTTTAATAAAATCAACTTCACTAATTCAAACCTAGGCTACATCTTGATCGGGTGCTTCGATAACAATTGTTATTCGACTCGAACCTATTTTATTGAAACAATATATATATATATATATACACATTTTAGTGTAATTAATTATAGGTTTCATCGTTCCATTCGATTCAATTTTACAGACATACTTATAAGTTTAAAATATAATTTGAAAAGATTGTAGTTACATCTAATGGCATTTGATCAAGTAAAATTATATAGAGTTTAAAGTAATAAATTACACTAACTTTCACTCATGTTCATCTTGATCAAGTATTTTAAAAATTACTATTTGACTCGAACTTGTTCAATTGAGACAATATCTTTACCCATTTAATGTATTTAGGTATTGATTATTTTATTTGGTTCAATTTTATATTGTTTAACTTGTAAGTTTCAAATATAATTTATAGTTAGATTATATCTATCTAGTTGAGTTTAATTGACTACTTAAAATGAATTTATACAAAATCGAATCAAGGTTCACTCATGCTTATCCTGAACAAGTGCTTTAGAAATTATTTTTTGACCCGTACCTATATATATTATTAGAATAATGCCTTAATTAATCTACTTAGATGCTCATATATAGTTCGATTTGATTTAGTATTACGAGGTTTTAATTTATAGTTATAAGTTTTAAATATAATTTAAATGAATAAATAGCAATGTGTAGCAACTTCATTAATAAATAATAGATTCAGTCATTTTGAAATTATTTTTTTATTTCAATATTTATTGGAATTGTAATTTAAGATTCGAGCAGGAAAAGAAAATTATTTTTATATTTTTTAATGACCAACAATTGAATTTCTTAATTATATAATGAGAATTAGCTATTGAGTTGAACCTGACATAACAAAAAATTAAATATACAACGTAATCTATTTAGTGACATTTGGGATAAGTGTCATAAAATAAAAATATTTGTCACATAATAATATTTAAAATGGTATAGAAATATTGTTAAAACAACAACGTCAGATACAAATATTAAATATATTATAATATTTGCTTCATCATATTATTATTCATGAATAATAGATATTTACCTCTAATATTGAAAATCTAAATCATTTAAAATTATTTCATCACTAATTATATTTAACTCTAAAAAATAATAATACTAAATACATGAACATTACTAGTAATTATATAACATATTATAAATGAGCTTGGATTAAAAATATGATTAAAACTATTTGTTTAAATCTTTCCCTCCCACATCTCCCAATAACCCTATTCCCTACGGCCTCCCTCTCTCAAAAGCAAAATATTCAAGTTCATTCCCCTTCCCCAATTCCTCAAGCAGCTTTAAGAGAATCTATATAAAATATATTGTCTTCTTGCTTGACTCTCTCTCTCTCTCTTTTCTCTTTATCTATTGCATATTGAAATAATATGGGGCAAGCATTTTTATTTTGGATCTGAATTATTGCTTCTTTCTAGAGTACGTTTTGATTTCACAGATGAATTGAATTATGTTTATTTATTGTGCATTTGTTTCTGGCCTATTTGTTCACAGTAAATGACCTGAAATCTACTTCTAGTGATTTTATATGGTGTTGTAATAGAGTGGTGAAAATCTACTTATAGTGATTTTATATGGTGTTGTAATAGAGTGGTGAATAGGAAATGAGTTTGTGGAAGAAAGATTTGTAGGAATGTTACCATGCATTTTACAATTATGAATATCATATTTTGCCCTACAAGTGTTTGACTAAATGCCTGAGTGAACATCTTAAGCTAAATTGATGGGATCTCGTGTATTCTTGTCTGATTCAATAATGTGCAGGAACAACAATGGATTCTTCAAATTGTCAAAGGTTGCACAACTTATGTGCCACACCATTTGGAAGGAATGCTGAAAATGACTTCTTGTGTGTTGTTCCTTCCATACCTTTGTTGTGAGTATTTCTATATCTTATCCACTTTTAATTTTCTCATTGTATATGCATCTCCTTTATTTTTTTTATTTTTTTTTTCATTTTAAATCGATTTTCCAATTAAACATATTTAATTCTCAAAAAAATGTGCACTATATACACTTGAATCTTTTTTGGTACTTTTATTCAAAGCTTTTCGTATTTCCATTAGACACATATTTGGAGTGTTCGGTGGAGGGAAAATTTTTTATTCTTAATTTCTATGTACTATCCAATAGAGCTAGAAGCACAAATAGTTGGAGGTTGACTTGATACATATAATAGAGAATTGGTTGATTACAATTTTTTCTTTCTAAGGAAACATACTGCAAGATTGATTAGTGAATGTGACTAGTTGGTAGTTAATTGTGAGTTTTATAGTGTTCACAAACTACCTTCAACTTTATCTTAAAGACCCACCGTGATCCAACTATGTTCATTTGAGGATATTGGGGCGCAAGTTGCCAAGTATTGTTGAAGCACAAGGCACGCTTCTCTTAGTGCATGGTAGCGAGCCATTGTTGTTTGGACAAGGCATATTCTATGTCTTGGATTCAGTAATGTCCTAGAGTAATGAGGAAGCTAGCAAAAGCGATTTAAAAGAGGGATTGGATAAGGTTGTGAATTTTGCTCGAACGAGCATACATTAGGTATTAAAGGGGCTAGTCTGGAGAAGGCAGATGGGCGAAGTTAGTGTAATTTGCTATTATTATGGATTGATGGGAGTGTTATGTAATGGAGAGGAGACGTGAGGAGTCCCACATGAAGGTGTATAAATTTGTTGGCCGTAAACTTAATTTCAAGGGGGTTTAAATATGTAAAGAAGTGGGTAACGATTAAGGGCTTGGTGGAAATGAGGGGTTGTCTAGAAAAGTTTCACGTGAATCAACAACTAAAGGAGGTAGAGTACCATGATTATTAGATGCAGCTGGTCAGTGTGTTGTAATACGAGTCTGTGGTGACATAGTAATGTCCGGGTGATGTGGCTCAACAACTTTATTATCGAAAATAGTTAACTACCATTCAATTTTTGCATCAATTATCTTGATATAATAAGTTTGGAAGAACCTTATTCCTTTGTTGTTTTTCGTTGATTGGATCTCTGGAATGACCAGGGTAGCATTGTGTTGGCCATTTCTTATCTTGTGCTAATCTTTTTACTAGATTAATATGATTTGAGGCTAGGCCAACATGACACATCTTCATTAATAACATTTAACGTCCACTCTGAAATACAACAATTAAAAAATATGAAGTAGAATTTTTTTGTAGTGCTAGGTGTTTACATTGCTTTATCTACTTGCTACTGGTATTTGTTTTGATCGTGGGGTTATTGCAACTCTTAAAATGCAATCAATTGGATTCATCTTTGTCAAGATATGTTTGATTTTCCATGAGATTAGGAATATGCTAAGGCATCATCTGGCACATAATAGGCTTGCTTTTAAATACTCTAGTAATTTATTAGGCTTCCATTGTCTGGCATATTTCTGATGTTGTAGTTTTGAAAGTGCCAAGGCAGTAAGATCAGTTTGTTGAGCTTAGTAGGTGCAGCGAAAGGAGGTATTGGTTAGGCATCATGAAGTAGGTAGCATGTGTGTCGGCGACGTCAATATTAGGTGTCAAACATTCAATTGGGAGTCAAATGAATTTGCCTGATCGAGGAACTAGATTGTAAGATGCGAGACTTGGACACAAAATGGTGCACAT
The DNA here is from genome assembly GCA_029582685.1 of Solanum piurae. Taxonomy (NCBI): domain Eukaryota; kingdom Viridiplantae; phylum Streptophyta; class Magnoliopsida; order Solanales; family Solanaceae; genus Solanum; species Solanum piurae. Next base: position 13,223 of record JAJOOO010005966.1, read on the forward strand.
AAATTATATTTAGAACAGAGTTGAAAGACTTTTATTTCATTGTATAAATTCAACTAGTAATAATGATTATTATTTTCATTTTCAAAAGAATGGAAAAACTCCTCTAGTGTTATATTAATAAATAAAATTCAATTTTTTTAAATGAATACTTTATTATATCATTTTCTTACTTATTTTTTTAATTGTTGTTGCAGCGGAGGAGTGACGGAATCAAAATTGACAGGGACATGAATTATTAGTTTTTTCCCTTGTAAAAGTTTATTTATATATTTCAGTGAAATGATATTTCACTATTTTGAACGATATTGTTGAAATTTATTAAATCTCTTCTCTAATATATTGTATTTTTTAGCACAATTTAAGATATTTTGCTATAATTGTCTATATATTTCATTTTTAAAATGAATTTTTAGCTAATTGTATGAATTTTTGCGGCTAACAATATTTGTGGCAGAATTTTCATTCCGTAGATATAATAATTGCCACGCAAATAGTAATGTATATATATTTTCATTTTCATGGCAGTTGAATCTTTTGCTACAATTTATATCTTGTGGCTATAAAGTATATACTTTTAGCCATGAAATGTTGAATTTGTAGCTAGACATATACTCCTATATATAATTGCAACGTATAAAGAGCATGGCTAAAATGTTTCACTTTTCGTAGCAAATAATGATTTTTTTAGCTATAGTGATATCTAATTCATGGCTATAGGTATGAATTTTTAGTTACAATATAAAAGTATTTGTGGCAAATACTTAAATTCATAGCTATGAATATTTTAATCTGCGACTAAATATGAGTACCATTGCCACAAGACTAAACCATAGAAATAGCCATAAAATTAAATTTTGCATGGCAAATAAATTAACTTTTTTTGCTACAATACAACACCTTGTGGCTATAATATAAAGATAGCTACAAATTTTATTAATCGTGACACAAGAATAAAATTACTTGCTATAAGTATATTATTCGTGGCAAAATCTTTTTTAATTCGCAGCTACACCATAATTTTTTTGTAGCAACAAGTATAAGTACTTAGCCACGGGCCATGTAAAGTTTGTAGCTAACTATTAGCCACGCTACATCTTGCTACGAATGCTATGAAAAAAAATATTATAGCTAAAGTGTTTAGCCAAGAAAAATTTAATATTTAGCTACAAAAAACATTATAGCAATATATGCCTTGTTTTGTAGTTATATGTTGAATTTAATATATAAATATATTTTATAAAAAAAAATCAAATATAAATATAACCTAGGCTATTATTCCCTCCGTCCACTATTGTTTGTCAGGTATACTAAAAATAGTTGTCCAAAATTAATTGTCAATTTAAACAATCAAGAAACAATTAGTCACTTTTTTCCAATTCTGCCCTTAATAATTACATACTACTGGTTTCAAAAAGTAGTCATTTTAAAGTTGCAAGACTACTTTAATGTGAAAAAAGTTGCTTTTACAGTTTTCAAAAAGTACAAACCATTTAATAATGATTGATAGTAGGGTTATATTAGTCAAATTGCACCTTATATTAAATTTTTCTTAAGGATTGTGCATGATCTTATCCTGACAAACAATAGTGGACGGAGGGAGTATAATAGATACTCCATTAAACAATATGGCAAAACATATGCAAGCACTCCTATTAAATGTTTAAGATCAAACAATATGTAACAATGTTTTACATTCTTGACATCTTGGTGAAAAATTTGAAGTGTTTCTTCAAGAACATACTTGTCAAAGAAATATTTTAATAATATATTTTTGAGGTGATATTTAAAAGTAAAAAAAAATGAAAATTAACCAAATCTTACCGATACCGAAGAGAAACCTATATGATTGGGATGATATTAAAAAATCTAATTTTGGTTATACATTATAAAATACCCAAAAATTTGAGATGATATAATTTTTTAAAAATAACCGACTGAATTATCCAATTGACACCCCTAGTTTAAGATTATAAAATTCATAAATCTTCTTTACTTTCTTAAACTCCATATCAAGTCAATAAATCAGACAAACAAATTAAAATAAAAGAAATATATTTTATAACAATTCAATTTTTTTTTATAAAGACTTAAAATCCGTGAATATTGGAACGAGAGAGTACTATATATATACATATTGCCTGACCTAGCGAAAAATATACGCAACTAGCTAGCTACTTGACACACATACTTCTCTTTCCTAGTCTGAAAAATTGCAATGACACTATGGGTTCTTCTCTTGCTTACTATTTTGACAAACACCAAATTTGGAAAAAAAAATTATGATCGATATGAACAGATTGCTTATATCATGTGAAAAAATTATATTAAAGAAGAGTTATTGCTTTTTTTTTGTTGATTGATAATTTTTCATGAAATTAAGTGTATTTGAAAGTTTTTAATCACCAATATTTACTTACAAAAAGAACATGTAGATATGTATCAAGGGTGCCTTAGAATATTCTGATATCTTATTTTTGAACTATGGTTTGCTCATTTAGCAAAATAATATAAGAATTGAATATAAAATTTTATATAGTTTTCACAACTTATGAAATTTTCATATTTTTGACTAAAAAATATAATTTAAGAAATCTGAAACTTCAAATCAATCTGATTTCAAATCAAATTCAAATGGGACCTTAATAGTGTATGGAATGTGGAGGAGACTTGTTGGAGTCTTCTTGACTTAATTAATACGTACAATTTAAGAGGAAAAGAAAAAAAAGCTCTTTAAAATCAACAAGTCTTCGAGTCAAACAACCAATAATGAAGCATTCAAACAAGTGATTATTAATTAGTTGATATTATAATTATTTAAAAATCAATAAATTATCTAATTAACCTTGTTTATGAAAGAGGTTAGGATAAAATTGTTTTAAAAAAACATTTTTTACTTATAACTTTTTAAGAGAAGTCCTCTTTTATCAGCAAGGCAACTTCATCAACGTGAACATGCATGGCCCAAACCGGGACTATTGATAAAGTTGTAGAAAAGACTTGTTGACTTAGTTTATAAATACAATTTAAAAGGAATAAAGAAGAAAAAATAAAAAAATATTTACATGCATCTTCTTGATAGCTATAAATACATACTGAAAAATATAAGCAAATACTTTTCACTTGCTAGTCTAAAACATTGCACACCATGAAAGTGTTAGCAATAACACTATGGGTTCTCTTGTTTTTTATTTTGACAAATACCAAGTTTGTTGTTTGTGTAGGGATTTGTAGAGAAAATGAGCAACGAGCGTTGGAGATCTTGAAGAAAGAAGTAGATGATCCCTCGAATATTCTCTCTTCTTGGGTTGTCGGAAAAGGTTGTTGTGAATGGGAAGGGGTCGTGTGCAACAATCTCACTCGTCATGTGATTGATTTAAGCATTTCTATTGATATCAAAGGATCAATAACCTAGAGTGGTTGACAAGTCTTTCGAGTCTTGAGAACGTGGAGATAGAAAGTGTGGATATTAGCAAAGTCATGCTTCCTTCTCTTGTTGATCTTCGTTTATACAATTGTAGTCTTCATTGTTTATACAATTGTAGGCTACAGGATATTAGCAAAGCTATCAAATAAAAGATGAATCATGAAATACCTTGGAAAACTGCATAAAATAGATTTAGCTGAGAATGTGTCTATTGGAAAATTACCATCTTGGTTGGGAATGAGGTTTCCAACCTTGATAGTCCTTATCCTTCGGTCCAATAAATTCGATGGTGAATTGCCTCAAGAACTTTGTCACCTCAAAGATCTTCAGATCTTAGACCTTGCAAACAATACATTTGTTGGAATCATACCAAGGTGTATTGGCAATTTGAGTGCGATGGTCAAAGTAAAACAGAAAGTGGAAGATGATTGCGAGTTACATTATTACTTTGATTTTGGAACTTTGATAGAAAGTGCAATGGTGATGACTAAAGGAAACATGTACCAGTATGACACAATTTTGGTGTTGTTTTCAAGTATGGATATGCAGTTCAGATGACAATATTCCAAACCACGAATATGAAGTTGATGAGAGTGACAAAGATGAAGTGAATTGGTTTTACATTTCAATGTCTATTGGATTCGCACTAAGCTTTTGGGGTGTTTGTGGTTCATTGCTTTTCAAGAGATCACGGAGACATGCTTATTTTCGTTTTCTAGATCATAGCTGGGAAATGTTACTTCCAAAGTTACCAATATGTTGAGAGATATGGAGGATATTTCTATCATCAAAAGTTAGAGTGTGTGCTTACACTTCTCATGTTGGAAATCATGCTGTTTCATTTTATATTCAAATATGTAGACTTTTATGTCTTAATAACTTCCTCAAATGAATGTTCTCTTAAGATGTTCAAACAATGTTGTTTCTTTCCTAGTTCCAATTTTCTTATTTCAATCAGAGTCGTGAGAGATATGTTAATTTCTTTATTTATAATTTTTTTAGTACTTAATAAAAAAAGTTATTTACTAAATTATATAAATAAGGGAAAATTATATAAAATAACAAACTATTAATTCAAATTAAATGATATAACCACAGTTTGATTTAATTGTAGCCCGTAGCAACAGTTGTCATTCGCATCTCTCCCCAGATTTCTCGCTTGCCACTCTCCATTTTGCTTCTCTTACTTTATACAAATACTAATGTATAAAATGCGTTTGTGTTTGTATAAAGCGAGAGAAAACTGTATATACAAATATAAATACATATATTTTCATCGTATACACTTATAATTATACAAATACAGATTTCCCCCCTGCACATTTCTCTTTTGCCTTTCTCTCTTTCTCGCTTTAAACAAACATAAATTATACAAATTACAATGTATAATTTGTGTTGTATAAAGCACGCGAGAGAGAGAGAGATGTTTTGATATACATACAAATGTTTTATTTCGATTCAATTGTATACAAATTCAAATTTTATGCAAATATACAAACACATAAAATTGAATTGAGAGGCTGCAAGCGATTTATACAAACGAGAGGCTGCCAACGATTTATACAAATGAGAGGCTGTCAGTGATTTATACAAATGAGAGGCTGCCAGCGATTTATACAAATTTGATGCTCCATAGCAAACACAAAGTTTGTTATGGAGCACAATTATACAAACTATAGCTATAACATACAAATATGATTTTTATGTTTGCTAAATCTAAAATTTACTCTTTTTAATACGTCAAACAAAAAAATATCACCTTGAATTTTTTTGACAAGACATCTTATCGGTCTGTTTCCTTCATCCTTGGAAAACTGCACAAAATAGATTTAGCTGAGAATGAGTTTTTTGGAAAATTACCATCTTGGTTGGGAATGAGGTTTCCAACCTTGATAGTCCTTATTCTTCAGTCCAATAAATTCAATGGTGAATTGCCACAAGAACTTTGTCACCTCAAAGATCTTCAAATTTTAGACATTGCAAACAATACATTTGTTGGAATCATACCAAGGTGTATTGGCAATTTGAGTGCGATGGTCAAAGAAAAAAAGGAAGTTGGAGATGATCTCGAGTTACAATATTCTTTTCATTTTGGAGCTCTGATAGAGAGTGCAGTGGTGACGACAAAAGGCAGCATGTACCAGTATGACGCAATTTTGGCGTTGTTTACAAGTATGGATAGGTCTAGCAATAATCTTTCTGGAGATATTCCTATAAGTGTAACACATTTTGTAAGATTAAGATCATTTAATCTTTCCAAAAATAATCTGATTGGTAGGATTCCAAATGACATTGGTGATATGAAAGTCCTCAAATCTGTTGATCTTTCAGAAAATCAACTTTATGGTCAACTCCCACAAAGTTTTACGAGTTTGACCACTTTGAGCTACTTGAATCTATCTGATAACAATTTGTCAGGTATGATACCATTGAGTACTCATCTTTAAAGCTTTGATCCCATGAGTTTTCAAGAAAACAAACTCTGCGGACTTCCACTCTTGGTGAACTGTAGTTCGGATGGTAATATTTCAAATCACAAGTACGAAGATGATGAGAGTGACAAATATGAAGTTGATTGGCTTTACATTTCAATGGCTATAGGATTTGCACTTAGCTTTTGGGCTGTTTGTGGTTCATTGCTTTTCAAGAGATCATGGAGATATGCTTATTTTCGTTTTCTAGACCGTAGCTGGGAAATGTTGCTTGCAAAGATACCAATATGGTGACAGATGTGATGAGGATATTGCTATCTTCCAAAGATAGTTTGTATGCTTAAACTTTTTATGTTACCAATCATGTTGTATCATTTTGTATTCAAATATGTAGATTTTTATGTCTTGATAACTTCCTCAAATGAATGTTTCTTAAGATGTTCAAACAATGTTGTTTTTTTCATAGTTCCAATTTTCTTTAGTACTTAATAAGAAAAAAAGTTCTTCACTATAACTACATAAATCATACATCAAACAAAAAAAATATCACCTTGAATTTTTTTGACAAGACATCTTATCGGTCAAAGTTTAAGATGGGTCTGAATTGAGAATGTCAAAATGATTCACGACTTTATATGCAAACTTCAAAGTAACAAAAGCTAGCAAGCAAAGTTCTCTGCTTTGGCTAGACAGAGTACATCACTTGTTGTACTTCAAATCTGTGGCAGGGGGCGCCAACCCGCCCCACACCACAGCCACCCTTGTGTAGCCGAGCTATTATGCATGATCAAATGAAGCCTCGAGGTTGACTTAGTGAACAGTACTAACAAGCACTGTACTCAAACTCTACAAATTTGGTGACATGCTTGTGTTTCCAGAAAGGACTAGTGCATTATCGGTACAATCGATGATCGGATTCTGGCTAAGTCATTCAAGACTGATGTTGCAGCCGTTCAGAAGATCAAGGCTGATCTCTCATCCTTTTGTTCGTAAACCAGTTTAACGATGGATTGACAATGAATTATCAACAAATATTATTAGCTAGATGCGATTTAGCGATAGATTTGCAACACAATGGCATAGCTAGTTCTTTCTTTTTTGTGTGTGTAGTGCTTGGTATTTAATTACTCTCTTTGTTTCAATTTACGCGACAAATTTGAATTTTGTGACTCAAAATCTTTTCTTTAACCATAATTAACTTTTGCATATATTATTTATGAATTATTACATATTGTGATTTATAATACTTTTTATGTAGTTTTCATATACGTAAATTTTACTTTTAAGAAATTGAAATTTTCATATTTGAATTCACTATTAAAATTTAAAAAATCAACTCTCCAACTCTAAACAAAAAAGGCGAGTCATTCTAGAAATTGGCTTATCTTGGAAAGATCAGACAACAACTTCTCATAACATATCTCAAGGTGTGTTTGGTATGTATTCGTTTTTTCATGTTTTGAAATTTTTTTTTTCTGAAAATAAGTTGCTTTTGTAAATTGAAAAAATAATCTTTCTTAGAGGAGTAGAGAAAACAAGTTACATAAGTAATATTTGTAATAGTTCAAAATGTACTATAAAGTATGCGCTTTGCTAGTAAAAATAATATTCCCTCTGTCCCAATTTATATGACTCACTTTTCTTTTTAGTTAGTCCCAAAAAGAATGATACATTTCTATTTTAAGTAACAATTTCACTGTAAAATGTCTATTTTACCCTTAATGAAATGATTTACAGTCACACAAATTTCTATCATTCATTTTGGACCACAAGTTTTAAAAGTTTTCTTTTTTTTCTTAAACTCCGTGCCAAGTCAAACTACATCACATAAAATGTGACGGAGGGAGTATAATTTAAAATCTACTCCACAATGATTGGTTTTAGTAATACATTAACATATTTTGATCGGTATTATCCAGATAATCAAACTTCAGTTGTTGGGATGGTTAAAAACACGATTTTAAACAAAAATAAAAATTATGAATTAAATAAAGTGAACACGAGTGTTGAATGCACTTATCAATAAAAAAAATATAAGGGAAACTGACAATCCACGTATATGAATTAAATAGCTGCTTGGCTCATCCACAATCTTCATGGATCTCCCCTTTCTTTTCATTTATGTCATTTTTACTCCTTTCAAATGTTGATTTTAAGAGACTTCAGAATTTGGGATGTGTTGTATGGAAATTTTAGCATTATCATTTGGGCATTTATAAAATAGTTTGATTATGACTTATTTTATTTTAAATATTAAATATTTTTTCTTTTTAATATTTCATGTTGTGTTTGTATTAGTACCTATCAATGGGGTTGAGATGGGTTCCATCACTTTCTTGATTTGAATCGTGACACAGAGTTTTTCATGGGTCCAAATTAACTACACTAAAAAAGTGGGTGTAGATATAAAATATGCATTGTATTCATTCATTTTATTAGTATCATTTATGTGGTTGTTGTGATGTTTT